>JACDJE010000532.1:261859-286753 GCA_016647715.1 Pavo muticus | reverse complement strand
TCTGTTGTCAGAAAACCTAAAAACCATGGTTGTTTGTCCCTTTTTTATCCTTCTTCTTCTGCCTACGTGACATTCCTGGGCGCTTGGGTAAGAGTCATGTGCAGCACCTCCTGAGAGGGCCATCTCCTTCGAGACAAGCCCACACAAAAGAGTGCTTCCCAGCCATTAATGTGAAACTTATCTCTCTCTCGTTGCCCCTGGCCTTGTCCATCTGCGCCCCTCAGACAAAGGACTTCTCAACCTCTGTCCAGGACTTGCCTGGACTTGTCCATCAGTGTTCCTCAGCAAGCTTTGAGGCAATGGTCTAAAATAATAATCATCTCTTACACCAACTCAACTAGTTTACAGCAGTATTTCAAGTTCTAATACCAACAATAATTAAAAAACCCACCAAATTTATGAAGGGCAAGCTCAGTTCATACATCATAGTTTATCAAAGCCCATCTGGTAATAGATAAATAAAGCATGAAACTTTGGAAATGTCCAGAAAGTCTCAATCAAAATTCATTCTGTCTCAAGCTTTGAGGAGAAATGCCAAGAAGAAAAGAAAAGAAAAAAAAAAATCACATCCAGTGAGTGAATTGCCTATCATCCATGTGCAATAAATGGTTGACTGACTGACTTATCATTGAAAGAAAGAAATCCATTTGTAGGCTGTAAATTACTAATCTGAAACTTCCAAGCTAGTAGCTTTCAATGCTCTTTATTTCAGGAATCCTGACAAAAAACAGGGTGATACATCTTTTTTTTTAGTGTAAAATATGTGTTACAATTTAGAAATATTGATGAAAAGTGAAAATCAATTTCTTCTGTCATACCTTTGTGCAGAGATCATTTGGAAGGTGATAAGCTGAAAGTCCAATCATTCTTGTGTTTTCTAGAACCCCTGGGAGAAAAAAAAAAAAAACATAGTTAAAGAAAAAGAGCAGAAACTTAAAGATACATGTTTTCATTGTCCTTATATATATCTTAAATTAAAAAAAAAATAAAAATGATATACTCTCTCTCATTCAGTTCCAGATCCAACATCCACTACAGTTAATTTACATATAGTTACTGGCTTCTGTGGGAGTTACAACAAACTTCCAAATCACAGTTATCAGGCTCTTTCTTGCTACAGGAGATATCCTGTGGCAAGTATTAAATGGATACCACATTTTGAGGGCATTTTACAGAATGCAGATAATGGTAGATTACAGAATGCTGGTTGAATAATGTAAAAATTGCTTACATGTCTTGGCATGTTGTGGCAAACATAATGTATGATAGAGTATTTGAGGAACTTCAAGATCACTGGAAATTTAATCCAAAAAATAGACAAAAGTATATACAGAAGTGTGTTGTGGCTAGATACATACATAAAAAGGCCCTGATATAAATGAGAGATTGAATGAAATAAACTGTAAATTGTAGTCAAATATTATACAAGACAAATCGTATTTTATGAAAATAGATTTTTTTTTATTTCCTATTTGTTAACTCAGTCAAATTCAACAAAGTCTGTTTTCCCTTGGATATATTTTGGTTTGTTTAATTAGTTAAAAAAAAAAAAATGCAAAATATTCCACGCCTATTTTCAAGGTGGAAAATTTCAATTTTCAATTTTAAAGCTGCAAAAATAAATAAACAAACAAATAAGTAATATAGATGAGATAGAAGAGGTTTAAACATACACACGCATCATCTGTCTTTGATCATTTTCTAGCTTTATATAGGAAACCAACAGAAATAACAAACTCAATCAATTTACCTTCCTTGTTTTTGTCTGCTTCTCATCTCACAATCTGAAGTTGTCATTCTTGTCTTCTTTAAATTCTGTTCATGTAAGGATAGAAAAATATAGAGCTTAATTCAGACATATTTTAAAAATACCACAGTACAGCATGCTTGCAACTGCACTTAGTGTCCCTCTCCTTGAGGATACAGATCAATCGTGCAAAAAGCATGTGCCTGCTTTTTACAGCTTGGGGCTTAGGTGCCCCAGTATTCTCTTTGTAAATAGTTGGGAAAAAAATGCCAGAAAGCCCCCTTGGGCTCCCACATCAGACTCATTCCTGCTCTCTCTTCTCTAGTCATCACCAGCAACTCCTTGCTGTCAGATCAATCTGCCTTCACACAGCAACATCCACCTCTTCTCAGAGGTATAATTTATTTATTTTATATATAGTTTACTTTCCCCAAGATTATAGATTTTCATTTTATATCTATTTATCTTCAAGCAGCAGCAACCACAGTTGGACTCCCACACTGATCCACAAATTCCAGGTATGTTCAAACAAGGCACTGTTTACAGAAGAAAGAGGAAAGACCTGAAGATTTGCTCAGCATTTACTCTTATCCACCTGAACATGAACCGTGTAAGCTGCTATACAAGATCTCACACTTAGTAAGGTCAGAGATCAGTAGCTACAGTCTCACATTTTTTGAGCTTTGATTCAGTCTGCAACTATTTCTTGGAGCTCCCTTGGTTGCTCTCCAATGAGTTTCTGTGCCCGGAAGATTTTTCATGCAATTCCTAAGAGCTGTACTGACACTGCTTCTTTTACTAGCATCCCCCTCTTCAAGTATAATGTTCTATATGTTTGTGAACCTCAAACCACAACAATGGTTTTTAAAATGTCTGAACATTTTACTCACATAGAATTTCCTGTATTACTTGGTAATTACATAAATGATAATACCCCAAATACTATTCTGCTTCCAGTTAGATTAAGAAAAACAAAGGTAAATGCAAGGATGCTGTTCTTTCAGATACTCTTTTTGAAGAAACGTGTACATTCTGAAAACATTTGATATGTGCCCCCGAGTCATGGGGACAGGTTTCTTACAGCATTGTCCAAGCAGCCTTTTAAAAGAAACTTTAGAAAGGGAACTCACACTCAAATAAGTGGTTAAATCTTGAAACATTTATAAAGCCTTTTCCCCTTCTTTCTCTCCTTCTCTCATATTGTCCACACTTTACGTGATCTTGTCTGATTTATATCCCACTTGGACAATAAACTAGTGTCACTGCTTTTTCATTATTTTGTTTTAGTTTTGCATCTTCCCCCATAGCACTAATTAATTCCTGCATTGTCAAAAATCTAGTTGTATGTACAAAGTAGGTTATCAGTGTTTTAATAAGCAGTCACTGGCTGCAGTGTGGTTTATCTAAGATGCTAGTGTATAAAACATATATATACATTTTGATAGAACATAATGATTCCCAGAAACTTTTAAAATGTCCAATTCCTATGCTTGCTTATATCTATTTAGCTCACATATAATAAATTGACTTTCTTTTCCCAATCATGGATACCAATTTGTCTTTTTCAGGTAACTAATCAGTGCCACAGATCTTCATGAAATCCAGCATCAAAAATCAGACTTTTTGTTACAATTCTTGAAAATATGAACAAGTAGGCATAAAAGCAGAAACAAAAACAAACAAACAACAAAAAAATCTCACACATTAAGTATCAAAACCAATGAAAGGAGTTTGCTTACTAGAAAGAGGGATAATTGAATTGTTAATTGGGAAGATCACAAAGCCAAAGCAAAACGGAGGCCTTAAGTTATGACAAATACAAAGTGGCAGAGGTATAGGAACAGCAGAATATCATAAGAGCTATCTGCCATTCAGAAACAATAGAACTCTTCTAATAAATTATTAAATTAATAAAGCCGTGCTTAGAACATTAGATTCTCATAAAAACTTTCAAAAATGCACAATAAATCTGACGTTGATTCTGTGGTTTTCAAAACTTCAAATAGAGAAAAAAATATAGAGAGCAATACTGCAAAGCACAGAAATGTACAAGTTTTTTGAATTTTATGATTATCTGTATATTTTTTTGATGGGAAATATATAAATACCAGATAATAGTTTTCAGTGTTAAAAAACTGCATTTGAGTGACAAGTATAGCTATAGCGCATAGAGTTAATTCAAGTTTGGATAAACTCTAAGGTAAGTCACGGTCTCCATGCCTCAGATGCAGTTCTCCACCATTTATGTAAACAAGCTGTGTTAAAATAAAAGCATTCAGACTCTGAACAAGGCATGCACAGCATTGCTCAGTATATGCTCCGGGTGATGCAAGTAACTAATGAACTTTTCAATATCACAGGTCATAGATGAACTAAACTTTATGCCCTTTTGCTCTCTTTTTATTATTTTGAATCATATTATGCCATTGATTTTTTAAACAGAATTCCCACAGAACCCAGTGGGGTTCTGCCTGGAGATCGATGGTATGATACGGCCCTAAGCACTCCAACTGATGCAGCAATAGAGATGGAGCAAAGAGGTTAAGAAAGGTAAAAAATACCTCAGCAAGTAGGCTGCAAACAGACCAGAAAAAGAATAATCTCCTTTCAGAATCAACTCCTTACACCGGTTGATTTCTGCTAGCAGAAAAAGTAGTAGTTTCTCTCACAGATATCCTCCAGCTCTGTTGGTTGGCTAGAGTAAGAAGGAACAGAAATCTTGTCCCCACTGCCCACAGGCGGTCCTGCACCCCACTTCCCTGGGTACAGTCTTCCAAGAAAAGGACTGGCTTCTGCTTCAACACCTCAGCCCCTTCAGCCACCCAATGAGAGATGCCAAGGTCCAGGTTCTGTAAATTTCTGCAAACTCTGGAAATACATGCAACAATTTGACATGGTTTATTCCTTTTCTGCTCAGCACTTCCAAAGTTTTGCAGAGAACAAAGAGACACCTAGGACACAGAAATTTCACAAATCTTTGAATATGAGAAATAGACTGGTACAGAATTAGCAGGACTCAATCAGATTTTACCCACTGTAGACAGAGAAGACTGGAAACGGACAGAGTGGGTTCTCCTTCTACAAGTAGTGAATGCATCTGACCATCAAACAGATTGTTGGGGTGGGAACTGTAGGGTCTTTAGTTTTTTACAGTTCATTCACTTTTTCAATGCAGGTTTGCAAAATTCAATTAAAAAAAGAAAAACAAATATGTCAAGGAGAATGCTTACAGGAGTTATTCATTTACAAGTAAAAGAAAACCCAAATAATACAGTTTTGCTGTAAGGGTCATAAATTGCTGATTTGCGACTAGACATACATCTAGCAGAAACCAATTTTTTTAATGGCTCAAATGGTGTAATTTATATTCCAAGGGGGCAAAAGATATATAGTATACTACCTTACTCCCTCAGGCTAATTTTAAATATGGCCTAGCTCTTTTCCCTTCCGAGTAAATTATCAAAGACTGATGATAAAAGTGCAGTGTTTATTCCAGAACTACTCTACTTACATTTTTTCAGCTAAATTAACCCTACTTCCATATGGGGAGCATGACTCCAGAATCCAAAGCCTGATCGCATCAGTCTTGCTCTCCTATTTTCCATATCGCTGCAAGCCAAGCTGAAAATGAAATCAATTCATAGAATCATTAAGGTTGGAAAAGACCTCTAAGATCATCTAAGCCCAACCGTCAACCTGTCACCACCAGCGCTGCCAACTAAACCATGTTCTTAAGTGCTACATCTATATGTTTCTTAAAAACCTCCACCACTTCTCTGGGCAGCCTGTTCCAGCGCCTCACCACTCCCTTGGTGAGGAAATTTTGCAAATATTCAACTTGAAACTCCCCCGGCACAACTTAAGGCATTACTTATCCGATCACCAGATATATAGAAAAAGAGACCAATCCCCACCTCATTACAACTTCCTTTCAGGTAGTTGTAGAGAATGATAAGGTCAACCTTAAGCCTTCCCTTCTCTAGATTAAACAATACCAGTTCTCTCAGAGTTATGTTCCACACCCTTCACCAGCTTCATTGCCCTTCTCTGGACATGCTCCGACACCTCAATGTCCTTGGCAATCCTGGCAAGCTGCCCTTAGACTCATCTCTAGCAAGCCTGGTTTTACCTCCTTCCCCCTTTAAACCTAATTTAAAGCCTTCTCAATGAACCCTGGCAACTCTTGGTCTAGAATACTTTTTCCCCTTTGAGACAGGTGAACCCTATCTGTATCCAGCATGCCCACTATCATATAAACTGCCCTGTGATAAAAATAAAAAAAAAAAACAAACACAGAATTCCATAGATGGCACCAGCCTCTTTGCCATGTGTTGATCAGGTAGGTTTTCCTGTTCCTTTCAGTATTTTCCCCTGCTACCGAAGGGATTGAGAAAAACATCACCTGTGTTCTTGCTCCTTCTAATTGCCCCATTGCCCCCAAGTACTCTTTTTTGTTGTTCAGGATTGATCTCCCTCAGAATTTCAAAGGAAAATAAAACTAATGTACAGAACATTTTGATTTATTTTTTCTATTTGATAGAAGTGAAAGACAGCCTATATCAAGAGTAGAAAAGCACCAATGTAAACTAAAATAAGCCTTTTCCCCCATGACCTTGTATGATTCCTCCCTGATTAGAACAAGCTTCTTTTCAATATTAGGTGCTTAGTAACAGAAAAGAATTTGTAATAGAATTTCTAGTAGATGAAGCATCCGCTTTTTGCTTTCAGGAAGCAACATTTTCTTTCGCCCAGCACATACTTTAATTGCCTAAGATGCAATTTCCCTTATGAATAATTTGAATACAGCTGACTTTTTGACTAAGCAGATTTTCTTCAGAACTCAAATGATGTGTGCACTGTAAAATATGGAAAACCATGTGGCAGGGTAGCAGAAGCAAAGTGATGGAAGTAAAGCATTAATTTTAATGTCATTTAAGAAATAGCAGAGGTTCTTATTCCATCAGTGACACATGCGTCTGACCAGTTGCGTAGCCTACATTTTAGTTCACAGTTGCAAAGCTATTCTCTGCAAAGTTCCAGTCACATCATCCTACTTAATGTTGGATTTCCCATTACAGACTCTCCGTTAGTTGCTCCTAACAGCTCTGCAGAAAATCGACTGCCAAGAGGAGTTTGGCTACAAAGCTCTGTCTCTATCAGTCAGTTCGTTACTGTCTTTCCCTCATATACTGCACTCCTGGGATCTTACTCTTCTGACTTGAAACGTGAATAACTTAACGAAGCCAGTACGTCCTGTAGTGGAAAAGCAAGCCTTAGCAGCTATGATTAAAATTCCTCAGTTTTCTTTCAACTAAAATATAATAAAGCTGGAAAACAAACAAACAAACAAACAAACAAACAAAAAAACCTGAAGATATTCTTTTCCAAAGTGAGTGGAAAGTGTGAATTTACAATAAGCCACGTGAGAGAAGGTTAGATCTGAGAGTCATAGATAACTTACAATAACTAAAAACAAGATCACCATCTTCCATTGACAGAATCAGGCTGTAGACAAATGGAAGCTTTAATGATACCACAGGGCCAAAAGAGGATCAATAATGCAGCTTTGTTTGTATCATCAGTCTATATAATTTAGAAATGCATTATCTAGTCCTGAAAATGCACTGAAATATTTTGTAGAAGCTGTATTATTTGCCTGGTCTGCTAAATAAGTTCAAGTGTTAATTATTACATCCTTGGAAAGCAACTTTTTTTTTTTTTTAATGTTGGAACTATTTCACCAGGAGGAACTTTATTTTCAGAGTTGTTGTTGGGAAAATTTGTCTACTAAGGGAAATAAACCAGCTACTTTCACACCCTTGTAAACTACATTAGCAAATGAATAATCACTAAGTATAACTTAACATAATTTCAAATTATTTGCATTTTTACATCTGTAGTAGCTAAGCCATCTGTTAGACTTATTTTTTAATTATTATTTTTTTGAGTCATCAGGGGTATACACTCTCTTCATCAATGCCTGTTTAAAAGTAAGACTGTCTTCAGTGAAATGAGTCAGATGAAGAAATCAAGTTCAGCAGTTTTTGATCTCTCTTCCAAAAGTCTAATCCGAGATTTCAGTTCATTGGACCAGATACATACACACAGTGAACTCTGACAGATTAACATATATTCTATGATGTTCATCCTTATTGCTTTATATATTATTCAGATTTATTTTTAAGTCCCATGTAAAATCAATTAAATCTGCTATGTATCTATTCCCTATATTGATCCTATATCAAATTCCTTTTCATAACAATAACTTATAATTGTTGTTCTCAGTAACTGTTGTAGTCTTCATTATAAGAGATCTTAATTGAATAAATTCAGAAAAAAATGCATTCACGTGCAAAATGGTGTTGTTGGTTAAACAGGAATACTTAATTCCTTTGGCAAATAATAAAAAAAACTTAAGAAGAAGGAAAGCTATATTTTATTAGACCATTTAAATTTCATGTATCGCTGACCATGCCGAGCATTTCCCTACATCTAATGAGGAAATAGGTTCAGAGTTTATGTGATGTGTACTATTTAAGAACAAAAGCAGGGGAAAAGTAGACCCACACCGTTCTCCCACCCCTTCTATGTCTAGTGACATCGTGCTGTTTATTCAATAGAAGAATTTCAAAGAAATTCACTTTAAAACCTGGAAAAATGTTTCCCCTCTGGAGAACACTGCTAATTAATTCATTAGTGATGAAATGTATTAGTGATGAAAGATGTCTATGTATTTAGGTCTATCTGCTGATTAGGGAAATCTTCTCTTGATGTTGGAGAGCAAATTATCCCAATAAATTAATGTATATAACTATCTGTCCGTCAGGAGAAATTTTAGTAAAACTCTAAGGGAGCAAATTGAAATGAATCCCTGAACTGTTTCTTAGTGTAGACAATTTTCAATACTTAATGGGCACACACAAGCTGAAAAGAGGACATAAGTTTTTAGTTTGCTTTTTGCCCTTTATAATTATGATGATGAGGTCTTTCATATTTGAGGTTTGGATTTTTTTCTGAATACTTACCTATAATACTTATCTATAATACTTATCTACCATACTATAAGTACACACATTTAGAACTACAATATTAAGAAGCCTACCACTGGAATTGACAACAGCTAAATATAAGCAGCAGCTGTGTTTACATTTATTGTATGCTGGGTCAGGGAACTAATGTGTAAAATGTGGAAATGTACACAAGTTCAGTGAGTTTTAACCTGTTGCAGCTTGAAGGTTTTAACAATTTTCTGCAAAATGAACAGACACCAACAAACATATTACAGGAAAAGTCTATACTCAATATTGTTTTGACTCAAGGCATTAGGAATAGTGGTGCAGAAGTCACTAGTAACCTTAAAAATCACCTGAAAAATCCTTGAAATTAATCACCTGAAAATAAGCATCTGGGAAACAGATCACATATTGTGAAATGCTAGACCAAGAGCTGTTAGTTTAATAACTAGACTACATGGAATAGCATCCATGTATATTGCAAGTCTCCCAGCCCAAGCTACAGAGTCTAACCCTCAATTCTACACCTGAGGTGTAAGTGTAGATAAAACAAGCGCTACCTACTGTACAGAACTGCTATGGTGGGTGACTTTCAGTGGCACAGTGGAACACAAAGTACATGGCTTGCTTTGGTTTTGAAACAAGCCCAGTAAAAGTTGATGCATCTCATTTTTACCTTGGAATTAAATCTGAAAGTATAGCTATACAACAAAAACAGTTGTAGAATCTCAAAGCACCACTAAATGGAATGAATAACTTCTGCCTGAATCACAGGGTAAGCAAGAAAATAGAAGTAAGGAAAATTAAATTTGGAGCAGCCACATGCATTTGTTGGATGTGAAGAAACTGATAAAATGAAGCAGATATTTAGTGTGCACATCAGCTTGGCCTTTTTTCCCATAGCCTCTCATTTTTTTGTTAAGGAGGAAAAGTGTCTTTCAATCACAAAGAAAAAAAAAGCCAAAATTTTCCATTTCCAGTTTCCGAAGTATTATTTCTCAAAACTAAAGGAAAACCTTTATATGTTCAGAGATTTTTTTTTTTCTCTTATTTTTCACCATTTCTGTAGACATTTACATTTATCTAGCCTAAGTAAACTGGCAATTTCCAAATTACAAACCTACTAGCCTTTGACTTGTTTAGAAATATAGGCTAAGGATAAGTTAGACTTGGGCTTTCTGAAACTTGTGAGCAGTGAGATTAGCTTCATTAAAATGGTAAAACAAACCAGGAGTTCAAGCAGACCTTGGAGAGAATAAATATGTAAAACCCACAACCATCCTGTGAGAGATGAGGACAGATTATACCTTCAGTAATGCCCCTTGCCAAAATGCTCCCGTGTCATGACAAAGGAAAAAAACAACAAAACAACCAACACACAAGTGCTTGGGCAGTGTGCCATAACTTTCTAATCCACGTCTGTGACCGAAAAGGTAGTCTCTGTTCCTTTTATAATGCAAGGGAAAATTAATTTGCACTCATCTTCTACCAGTGCATGAAGATAATTCATTCATTTCCATATATTCCGTATCTCTAGTAAATGCCCATTACCAGATAAAGTAAGGAAAACAAGCAGAATCTGGAGTGGCAGTGATGTCGGAGCATCAGGCAAAGAATAAATAATGCATATGAAAAAAAGCATAAGCTATTTTCTTACAATGGACTAAGGAGAATAATGATAGGAATGGTCACAAATTCAAGAAATATCTATCCTAACTGGAAAGAAGATAAAGTTGAACAATAAAGTAACATGGTGTTGACATCTTACTGGTAATTTGCATTAGTTTTCAATGCAAAAGTATGTACTATGAAAGAAAGGTCTAATGGAATGGCAGAAAGAAATGAAAAATAAGAGCCAGAAAATATGCATTAATATAAAAAAATGGAGTAAAATTCAATATAAAGCAAATAAACACATTTAGTAATATATTTTTTTTCAGACTGAAAAAGTACATAAATCTGAAAAAAGACCAGTCATTCAGTGTAACTGCAATGGGATAATAGGCAAATTGATGAGTCCAGAAATCAAAGGACTAACCTTGTTCAGGAAGTACTTATAGGTTACAGAAAGCTGACTCAGACACATGACAGGTGAAACAGACCTTCATGTAGTCCAAGTAGCATGACTTACTGCGATTAACAAAATTACTAAGCATTCAGCTAAGGTAATAAACCTGAGACCTAGTGAGCCTAGCCATGACAGTGTGCTCCTACCATCATTACTATTTCTCTCAGAGAAGGAATTTCTATTACAGCCATAAATACCTCCTGGAACTAATTGGCACTCTTGGCAATGTCAGCACAGAGGGTAACGAAGTACCTTTTGAGCCTGAGAGTTTCTGAAGAGGCAATGTCTCAAGCTCAAAATCCAGACTTAGTAATGAGGCAGGGTAAGGAAGCTTCCTCTGCTAGTGCTTGTCCCTCACCTGTCCTCACTCTAAAGAATGGGATTCACCCCTACCTCTAAGGAACCCAAGAAGCCTTAGAGCAGAAAAAGCATTAACATTGCACTTCACCACTCACAAGGACAGGATCATAAAAAGTTTGTGGTAAGAGCTGCTTTGGGTCCCCCAACCCCTCTCTTTGTATTTCACTGCTAGAAAAATGGTAATTAGAATCAAGCAGGGAACAAGACAGGCCAGCCAAGCATCAGTCCCTGAAATTCATCACTGATCCTAAGTCATCACTGATATTACATCCTGAAAGCACAGTGTCTTTTAATATCTTAAGCATAGTTTGAAGGACTTTCACCTCCATTATACTGCTAAATCTTGAGTTACTCAATTTACTTAAACAGCGTTTCTTACTGCAGAGCTCCTACTCAATTAAGTTGCTATTTGGAAAGAAAAAAAGTGCCACAAGAAAAAAAAGTAGTTTTACCAAGCAAGTCTGTATATTCCTATCAAATGACATCTTTTTGTTACTCGGAATAAAAATAAATACCTGTCAGCTGAACTTGGCAGGAAAATTTAAACACTGAAGAGAATACTTCAAGCACTGGGCCACAGTTTTCACTTCCCCATTACAATGAAGTGCTCACAATGCGGGAGAAAGTCTTTAACCAGAGACACAAGTACAAGAAGCCTAGAAGTCTGGAAATAGTACACTGAGCTTAAACCAGAGTTCTTCAGAAAAAGGGATGTATAAAGTATGTGTTCTTAAACATGAAGTCATAACTACAGCTCATATGAATTTTAACTTTTTCAGATAGACCATTACATTCTGGCTACCATTTAGATAAAAATATATAAATAAATTAGACACTATGAGATTTTGTATAACTCCAAACATCATATACTGCTTTGCATTTAATCTAGGTCTGAAATTAGGCGTTTATCAGCAACAGTAAAAAACTTTATCATCTCCTCTTTTTCCAAGCACTGTCATGAAACTCTGTAGGTTGTGGAGTCTGAGTGACAAATTTTTCATGGTAATTGCAACGCGATTTAGGTAAATGGACTGCTAATCCATTGTCTGTGAAAGATGCACAAGCAGGTGAAAACTTGTCTATAGTTTTCTCTTTTGAGAGCCGTTTTGAATCTCTGGATTTTGTTGTGAGGTATTTTTGTGTTTACTCGGACAGTAAAGATAATTATAAACATTTGAGTTGGTAGGTATTAATGTAATTAGTTATTACAATTAGTTAATAATTTATCACGTTTTTATTGCTAACAAGGAGTCTTCAGGATGGAATAACATTTAAATAAAAATATCAGCTCTAAATTTACCTCCTGACAAAATTTTAATGTTTGTGTACTTTGGGGATTTTTGTTTGCTTGTATTTTAAGAAAAATGTGTTATTTCTGCTAACTTCTTTGAAATGATAACCCTCTGAAAAATCAAGAACTCTTTAATATGTATAGACTTCGGCTTTGGTTCTCCAGTTCCTCATTTCTTCCAGTGCAGAATATCTCAAACTATTTGTGTTCTATTTAATATAATAATTGCAGACAATGGAGATTATCTGTTTCCTCTCTTGTAAGTCACTCTTTCTACATTTTGCTAGTTTTAGCATCTTTGACACCAACAAGGTACATTTGAGTTTGCAACCTACCAGTACCAGTTCGTACTGAACTTTTTCAGAATCAGATGAAATAACCACCAGATTACATCTATGTCTTGTCTAGAAAAGCTGAAGACTCCATTGGGTTACTATCTCAGCAACTCATATATTCCAGAGTGGCTTAACAGTATGCCTTCACATTAATGATTGTGTTATATGGTATATTTATTTAAATAGAGAGCAGGATTTTTAGGTAAGAATATCCTTCTGCATAAAAATGAACTTAATTATATGGAATGTAATTTTGGTCTATATAGCAAATGGAGTTTTCACTGTTCAAATTTTAGCATACATAAAAATTCCAGAAGGCCAGTATTTCCTTATTCCTCTTTTAATAGACCTTATAAAAATAAATACTACTTATCCAAAGGTGAAAGCAGATGAAAAACAGAACAGAAATTAATACTAAAATGGAAGCAAGAGAAGAGAAAAAAATTAATAACCAATACAAAGTCTTTAACATTTTTTTCTAGAGTAGAACAAGGGAAAATTAACATGTTTTGAGTTCTCTTCCTAACCTGGTCAAGGAAGGGTTATAATAGTGAAATAATTCATTCTCCATGTAGAATTCATTTTGCCCACAGTTTGTATGGGTGTATGCTCTGCTGGGTGAAACACTAGCTGGATGGTCAGCCCCAAAGAGTTGTGGTCAGTGGAGTTAAATCCAGTTGGTGGCCGGTCACCAGTGTCCCCCAGGGCTCAGTACTGGGCCACTCCTATTTAACATCTTTATTGACAATCTTGATAGGGGATTGAGTGCACCCTCAGTAAGTTTGCAGATAACGCCAAGTTGGGAGGGAGTGTTGATCTGCCTGAGGAGAGAAAGGCACTACAGAGGGACCTGGATAGACTGGATCGATGCACCAAGGTTAACTGTACGAGTTTCAATAGGGCCAAGTGTTGGGTCCTGCATTTTGGTCACAACAACCCCAGGCAATTGTACAGGCCTGGGGAAGACTGGCTGGAAAGCTGCCTGATGGAAAGGGACCTTGGTGTACTGACGGACAGTCATAGAATATGAGCCAGCAGAGTGCCCAGGTGGCCAAGGAGGCCAATGGCATCCTGGCTTGTATCAGGAATGGTGTGGTGAGCAGGACTAGGGAAGTAATCCTGCCCTTGTACTCGGCACTGGTGAGGCCTCACCTCAAGTACTTTGTTCAGTTTTGGGCACCTCAGTACAGAAAGGACATTGAAGTGCTGGAGCAGGTCCAAAGAAGGGCAACAAGGCTTGTGAAGGGCTTGGAGAATATGCCCTACGAGGAGAGACTGAAGGAACTGGGGCTGTTTAGTCTGGGGAAAAGGAGGCTGAGGAGAGACCTTACTGCTCTCTTCCAATACCTGAAAGGTGCTTACAGAGAGAGTGGGGTTGGTCTCTTCTCACTGGTGACAGGTGGCAGGATGAGGGGAAATGGCCTCAAGTTGTGCCAGAGTAAGTTTAGGTTGGATATAGGAAAAACTCCTTTACAGAAAGGGTTGTTAATCACTGGAATAGGCTCCCCAAGGAGGTGGTTGAGTCACCATCCCTGGATGTGTTTAAAAACCGTTTGGGTGTGGTGCTCAAGGACAAGATTTAGTGGAGGGTTGTTAGAATTACGGTAGTATGGTTAGGTTGTGGTTGGACTCAATGATCTTTAAGGTCTTTTCAAACCTGAGCAATTCTATGATTCTATGATTCTATGGAATAAATTTACCACCAATATCGGTGCATTGAAGATTAGTTATGTAAATTATTAAAAATAAACTGGGAAAACAAAACAAAACAAAACAGGTAAAAGAAATATATTTTCTGTTCTATGGAAATCCCAGCAGAGCTAAGGCATTTAAGTAATTCCCTTTATACATTATTTTCTACACATCTTCAGGGAGTCATTCAAACAACTCAGAAATGCCTGTAAGTAATCTACGTCAGACTTCTTGATTTATCTCCACACAGGAAGAGTCAGAACTACTATGCCAGGTATTACTTCAAGTCTATCTAGATCATAAATATTTTAAAGTAACGGAAGTCTTAATATCTACCACAGTTTTAGCGATAGTCATGTTTTAGTTTTTTGAATGTGAGAATGACACGAAACAATGCAGATTGTTTAGGATACCACAAACATCTATGTTTATATCACGTAACTATAGTAATATCTTTAGTACATAAAAATATACTAACAAAGGCACACAATTTATATTTGACATAAGAAAATATTTAAATAGGGATATAACCTCAGTGTTCTGTAACAGTATCTACCTGATTTATCTATAACTTACTTTCTGAGTAACAAAATGTTTATAGGTATTTTCTATTATGGTGATAAGCCTCATGGGAACTCTTAAAATACATTCAAATACTTAAAGATGTAATTAACATATACATCTCACTCAAGAATAATGTAACCATTGCACTCATAGTTTACTGAAAACAAACTGTCGCCAAGATTAAAATTCAGCATCATCACATATCCACAAGATTTAAATCTGTCTGTCTTGCAGATAATCAGACTGAAACACACTATTTTCTTTAATGGAAAACAAAGCACAGGTTATAAAACAAACAAGAGTTAAGATTCAGGTGTGGACACGATACTATCATGAAGCAAATTATGTTTTAGTAATAACCAATAGAAAAGGACCAAAGCTGATCAAACTCAAGGATTTGTTCCAATTTAAATACAAATAAAATAGCTGGAAGGTTACGTAAAGTTATCTACTAGCTATGTATAACTGTGATGTTAGCTTTTATGAAAAAGATTTGAAATACATTTCTAACGTTTATATCTCTAATGAGTTTTATAACAAGAATTATTCTGTGTATTACTGATGTTAAGATGGCTGTTCTATCTCTACTTTGCTATCATCTAATTGTACATAGAACATAAAATGATTGAAGAAATGTTATCTTAATCATAGAATATTACTTTCTGATTAATATCTTCTGCTTCAATACACATACACATATCAAAATTCATAAAATTCATTGATTATTCAGGCTCTGGTCGTAATGAATTGTGCTTCAGACAGCAGCAGCAGATTGTCTAATTCAATGTCTGTTACTAGAGTGCAAGAAGTGCATAGGAAAATACAATTCAAAGTAAGAAAAAATAAAAACAAAACAAATAACCAGGCGAGCAAAACTGTGACCTACACTTTCTAAGTACTTGTCAGTTTCTTTTTGAACCTTTGAAAAATGAAGTATTTTTTACAATTCCTCCCTTTATATCCAGCCAATTTCATTGTCCTTTTTCACAAAATGATGAAATATTTAACAGATATGTTAGCATACAATTTAAGCAATATATTTAAAGACTTGGAATTATTTTCCAAGATTACACCTCTACATACATGATACATTTTTGTTTCCAAAATATCCAATCTCAAGCAACTATTTTCTTTCCTATTAGTCATAGAATGGGTTGGATTGGAAAGGACTTCAAAGATCATCAGGTTCCAACCCCCTGCCACAGGAAGGGTTGCCAGCTGCTAGATCAAGTACCAGACCAGGCTGCACAGGGCCCTGTCCAACCTGGCCTTGAACACCTCCAGTGACGGGGCATCCATAGCCTCTCTGGGCAGCCTATTCCAGCACCTCACCAACCTCTCAGTGAAAAATTTCCCCCTTGCATCAAACCTAAACCTTCCCTCCTTTCATTTCAAACCATTCCCACTTGTCCTATCACTACCAAATCATGTAAAAAGTTGATTTCCTTCATGTTTATAAACTCTCTTTAAATACTGGAAGGCCACAATGAGGTCTCCCCACAGTCTTCTCTTCTCCAGGCTGAACAAGCCCAGCTCCTTTAGTCTATCTTCATAGGAAGGGTGCTCCAGCCCTTGGATCACCATGTCCCTCCTCTGGAGGCTCTCCAAAAGCTCCACATCTTTCCTTTGTTGGAGGCACTAGATCTGGACACGGTACTCCAGCTGGGGCTTCACAAGGGCAGAGCAGAGAAGGACAATCACCTCCCTGCCCCTGCTGGCCACTACTCTTCTGATGGAACCCAGAATATTGTTGGCCTTCTGGGCTGCAAGCACACGCTGCTGGCTCATGTTCAGTTCTTCATCTACCAGGACTCCTAAATCCTTCTCAGCATGGTTACTCTTAAGGAGTTCTTCTCCCAGTCTGTATATGTATCTGGGATTACCTTGGCCCAAGTGCAAAACCTTGCATTTTGCTTTGTTGAACCTCATTAGGTTCACAAGGGCCCACCTTTCGAGTTTATTAAGGTCCCTGTGGATGGTATCCCTTCTGCCATATCAACTACAATACCCAGCTTGTGTCGTAACCAAAATTGCGGAGGGTGCACTTGATCCCATCATCTATGTCACTGATAAAGATGTTAAAGAGTACTGGTCCCAAGACAGGCCCCAGGGGGACACCACTCATCACTGGCCTCTACTTGAACATAAAGCCATTGACCAGAACCCTCTGGCTGTGACCTTCCAATCAATTCCCTATTCATTGAATAGTCCACACTTCAAATCCATACCTCAGCAATTTAGAGATAAGGATGTAGAGTGGGACCACATCAAAGGCCTTGCAGCAATCCAGGTAAGTGGCATCACTTGTCTTCCCTTTGTCCAGCGATGCCGTAACTCCATCGTAGAAGGCCACCAGATCGGTCAGGCAACACACCATCACATACAAGCAAATGCAATTTTTTTTTTTTTTTTTCAGTATCTGAGAAATGTCCGTCAATGCTGAACAAAGATTTATGAGTCTGGTATACGTAAACATGTAAATTTTCAATCAACTGTAGATGAATTTGATTTATATATTGTTTCTCTCTTCTAATACGGTTATGACCTAAGTCAGCAAATTTCACCTTTAACTTACTGCAGACTGGCTAGTAACAGTAAGATACAAAATCACAGATCACAGTGATGGAAAGTCTTTCAATACAGAGTATTTTACCTTGTAAGGGATCTTAATTTGACTATTTAGAAGATTCTGTCCTAGACAAAAAAATCCTTACTCTTCTCCCCAGGAAACAAAAATAAATTCAGAAAGGAAGGCAGACTTTTAATATCTAGCAAACAAGATCTTCTGTACCTCAGCCCAGTACGAACTTCAGAGTGTAACACATTAACACGGCCCCTGCAAATTTACTTTTAGGAATATTTACTGCAGCGTGTGTGTAGAGAAAATAATGAACTGATGGTGTTTAGGAAAAAAGTTATTTCAGTGGTCTCATAACCATTTTAAAAATAGTTGTATTCTTTACTTTTACCACCCTCATCACCTTAAACCGTATGTAGTCTAGCACCTGCTGGCCACTTGCCTTTCCCTTAAAAAGCTACACATCTAAATATCTTACAAAGTTTAATAATCCTTCATACCTGTCGACTGTCTTCTTGATGTCAACTCTACCTCCCTTACTTGACTAGCAAGAGCATCCTAATAGCAGCAAACTTGCAGAATTCCTGCGTGGAGTTCAGCCTCCTCTTTGTAACTGACAGCACAACAGTCGTCTACCTACTGACGCTCTTTTCTTCAAGACAGACGAAAAGGGAGAAAACTTCAGTGGGAGGCAGCAGTTTATAAACTTGACATTTCAGTGCACGATGTTCACTTTCATCAGCAATAAGCTCTTGACTTTAATACTGAAACATAATGAAGAATAGCAAAATCAAAACTGACACTGTGTCTGCTTAGACTCATGTTGCCTATATGCTCCCACAGAGTAGAATAATTTTATCACTTTTTTTAAAGCATTTTGCCAGTGACTGAAAAATACCTTTAATTAGAAATACTCCTTGCCTATAGTAGTTAATTTAATTTTTAAAAAGGAAGTCATATTAATCAGTATCTTCCTAAGCAATACGTTATGTTAGTACCCTACAACACTAAATAAACTAGAGGGGGAAACTCATATAGTGACACACTGCAACTAATCACACCATTCAGATACACTCATATGAAAAGAACCAACAGTGCTTTTTGCAAATACGTTTTCTGTTTTTATGGTTCAAAAAAATCACTCTAAGGCTACCAAATAAATTCTCTCTGAAGCTCTTCAACGATTATATCTTATAAAAGATGAACTATTCTGGAGTTTAGCTTTGTGTTATCCTTATGTCTCTTTCTCTGTTCTTCTCTCTTTCATATTTCCTTACTCCAAGAGCTAGAAGCTGTGTGAAAATGAAAATATAATTTTCCCTTACTGCAGGTATATGTATGTATTGCTACACTTACTATGGATGTGAACACAAGCGTGTTTTTCATTCCACATCACTTACTGCTGTTTTCCTCTCTTTATTTCTCTTGATGCATCACATATAATAAGAAAATGAAAACAACAAAAAATGGAGAAAAGTAACACTATTCAATAACAGTGAATGACTGATATTTGTCTGGAAGTTGGAAGACCTGAAGCAGGTAGTTAGGCACAGATAATTGGACTTGGGTCTCTGCCAGTCTAGCTTCAAGCCAAGTCCACTTTACTTGATTTTCTAAGAAAAGGGAATCAGTCAATTTCCTTCATTTTAACATGAATTTGTATCATAAATCCATCACTGCAAAACGGATACAGTGTCACATAAAGTTTGTTTTAAAGAATCCTTATTTACAGAATAAAATGTTTAAATAAAAATCTCAGCCATCATTACACATCTTTTTAGAAAAAACTGAATTAATTCCATGATTACAATACTATTTTATAGACAAATTTGAATATCAATTGCTCACAACGTAGTTGAAAAACACAAAGAAGAGATTCTTAAAGATGCTTTATGAAATGGTGGTTAATGCTTATAAACAATTTTAGGAGAATTTTAAACAACTTGAACATTTTAACACATTGATNCATCCCTCTCCCAGCAAAATGCAAAATCATTTTGATTTGCACAGCATACGCTGAGCCAGTATATCCAGCGTAGGCTGAGGTCCTGCAGCCTCCTGTAACCAAAATTGCTATCCTAGCATCTACAACAAGCTGTGGGGAAGGCAAAAATAAAAAAACATCGATCACATTCACTATTTCACAGGCAGCTGCTCTTCTTTTCCCAGTGACTTTTCAGACTTTACTCAAATTTTGATTTCAGCAGAGCCAGGGTGGTCTTGTTGCTTTGTTTTCCTCCCACTTTTTCGTTCAAGAACCAACTTCAATCATTCAGAATTTTTTCCATCTCTTTCTATGGAGTTCTATCACCTTCTTTTTTTCCAACACCTTTATTTTTTCTTTTGCCTTCTGTGTGTCTCTTACACAAAGGTACTTTTTTTTTTTTTCTTTTAGGAAGCTTAAAGTTCTGGGGTTTTTTTGCCACCAGCTTAAGGAATATATATATTACTGTGACTGCAGCATGCACCATTTTGTCTACATTGTGGTTTAGTCAGTAGTTGGAAATTAATAAAAAATAAAGTCTGTGGAAAAAAAACCTGATAGATTGCTATAAGAGCAATGTATTGGTAACTGCTACTCCTATAACAATAATCATATAACAATTTATGCTTTTTGACCTCCCTACTGTAACTGAAATAATTTGATCTTTTGCTTGTCCTTCTAATTTCCAGTTTAAATCAATTCCTGGCCAATTTATAACTATGAGATATTATTTACTGTTCCTTTGTTGAAGCTGTTCATCCTCAGTATTTTCTACTAAGATATAATTTTAAGTTTCATATTCGTAAACTTCTAAAGATAGATGCTCCGTTTTCTTATGTAGCCTAGTGGAAACAGCACCGTTTCAGAACAGGTAGACTGTGTACAATTATGACCAGTGAAGTTAGGAAACAGGAGGAAGTCCATTCCTCCTATTTCTACTCCCCTAAGCAAAGTGATAAAAAATATTTAAAGTGTGGTAGAGATAAGAAGCAATAGATGAGCTTGCAGAGGCTACACAGACCAGTCATTTCCATATCATCAGTATAATTAAAGCCACAGGTCTCAGCTGGACAGAGAAGGGGAAAAAAAATTAAAATTAAAAAAAAAAAAAAAAAAAAAGAGTAAAAAACCTCATACTTGGGTCTAATGGAAGTGACAATGATGCACCAGGCAGTGAACATTTGGAAAGAAAATGACTAGATATGACAAGAGAAATCCTTCCTTCTTGGCTGCCACCATCTCCTAAATCAGTCAAGATCCATAATGCCATTGAGTCTCTTATTCACTTAAGTCTATTTTGGTCTCTCTACTTCTCAAATGTATGCCAGACACACTCCAATAGAGCCAATAATCTTCTTTAATTTAAATCAAGTCAGTTGAGGCACAAAAATGCTGGTGGCTGTGGAATCTACAGAGATTGCAGATTACATGTTTTTACTTGGGCAAAGAGATTTTACATTTTTATTTCCTCTCCCGTCCTCTCAATGGATATCAGAATTCTGAATATAAACATTAAAGGCAGTCAGTATTGTATGTACATTTGTACATGCACACGTGTCTAAGATAAACCAAACAGGAATTAATATTTCAGATTCTTTACCTGCCTATTTATAAATAGCTTTACTAAGTTTTGTACACGGTTTCTCATTTTAAAAGTCACTGAAATACTTCAAAATGAATGAAAACAATTAATTAGAATGAGCTTTTTCTTTTTTTTTCTTTTTTTTTTTCCACAGTATCAAAATTTTAAAAAATATATTCAATATCACTGCTCATGACTTCTGTCCATAAAACTTCTCTAAAGCTGACTTACATCTAGACTTTCATACAAATTAATTGCTTAGAAGAAAGGAATCATGGTCTAAGCTGCAATATATTAGAGAGATTAATACATGATTGATAGATGGTGCAGCAATGGCCATATTTTTTCTTCCCTTTGAAATAAAGTCAACTCAGAAGTGACATCTCTGAATTGTAGGGTTTCCTGAAGGTTAAACCATTTAGGGGAAAAAAAATACCATTTAAAATGTGCAGATCTTTATTACAAATCTTACTTTCATTCCAGGTTGAGTAGCTTCCAATGATATTGTATGAACCCCACACAGAAAAAAAAAAAGATCACAAGTATGTATTTGCTGTTGTAATGTTCCAGTGCATAGAAAAGAAAGATTCTGTCATTACTGCAAGCACATGAACTTTGATTATACTTCTTAAAGCCATTTGCTAAAGTGTAAAATAAAGTGCAAGAGGCTATATTAAATGCTTCATTGAGTTTTAATCAAAGGGAGAAATTATATTTCTATTTGTTATTTATCTATCTTCAAAATATGAGTAAAATTTATGGTGATAATTGTTGAATTTCTGTAATGGTTAGCATTAAGTATGTCTAGATATTAATACAATTTATTTTTAATGAAATGCCAGTTCAGTACAGAAATTCTGTGATATACAGACCCTGCAATTCTGTGTTATAAGCTTTAGAAGCTACACTCACTTCTGCTGAAACATGCAAGTAAAATATTAATAAAAAGTTAATGTTGTATTGAAGTTCTATTTTTGCTATCACCATAATACTGTTGTATTTCTTATTGCATTACCTAAGTCAACAACTTGCTATAGCACACTTACACAATCCTGAATTATAAAGGTATTACTTAGTTACTTTAAGTAGATTTAAAAATGTAAAGGGCAATTTTATTTTTCTCAGTGCAACAAAAACATGAAAAATCAGATTTTAATAAATGAATGGTTATAGGTTATTCAAAAGAAATTCTACAATATCAACATCCTACAACAACATTTCACTTTAAAAATGCTTAAATGTTTGAAAGTGAAAATGAGAAGGAACATAGTAAGAAAAAAGGGAGAAAAAGAATAAATGATTAACATTTAATCAAATGGCTTAAGTAAGGTATCACCTCTGTGTCTGGCAAGATCATGGAGCAGATCCTCCTGAAGTCCCTTCTAAAGCACATGGAAAATAAAGACAAGGTGATTGGTGGTAACCAACATGGCCTCACCAAGAGCAAATCGTTCCTGACAAATTTGGTGGTCTTTTATAATGGAGTTACAGCATCAGTGGATAAAGGAAGAGCAACCGACATCATCTACCTGAACTTGTGCAAAGCATTTGACACCATCCCACATGACATCCTGGTCACCAAATTGAAGAAAAATGGATTTCATGGACAGACCACTCGCTGGATAAGGAACTGGCTGGATGGTCACACTCAGATTGTTGCAGTCAATGACTCAGCATATGAGTGGACTCTGGTAACAAGTGGCATTACTCAGGCATTACCAGTGTTATTTAACATTTTTGTAGGCAACATGGACAATGGGATTGAGTACACCCTCAACAAGTTTACAGACAACACCAAGCTGAGTGGTGCAGTTGACGACACTAGAGGGAAGGGATGCCATCCAGAGGGACCTGGACAGGCTTGAGAGGTGGGCCCATGCCAACCTAATGAAGTTCAACAAGGTCCTGCATCTGGGTTGAGGCAGTCCCAAGCACAGATACAGTTTGGGCAGAGAATGGATTGAGAGCAGTCCTGAGGAGGACCTGCCCTTTATAGGGGCAGGTGGTGACAAAACAAGGGGAATGGCTTTAAACTGGAAGAGGATAGATTTAAACTAGATATTATAAAGGAATTATTTTAGAGTGGTGAGACACTGGGACAGGTTGCTCAGCAAGGTTGTGAATACCCCTTCCCTGGAAGCACTCAAGTCCAGGCTGGATGGGGCTTTGAGCAACCCGGTTGTCTCGCTCCAATTTATAGGAGGGAGATGAGGTTCTTTTAATGTATGTATACCCGACGTGAGATTAAGAAGCAACGGTTCAAATGTTGGTCCAACCAGGTTTATTACAAATCCTAATTAGGGAGATGGGGAAGTGGAGGACAAATACTATTACTAATTAAGGTGATGGGGAAGGGAAGGCGGGCGATAGAAAAGATAGGAAAGAAGCAAGAATTGCATAAAGCGGGGATAGTCACCACCAGGATCCAGCAGAGGTCCCGTTGTTCGATGGTCCAGGGCAGAGGCTCAGGGGAGGACGGCAGCAGCAGCATGGCCGGTCTCAGGCAGCAAGACGGTGCAGGTACCGGGTAGGTCCGGGGAGAAGCCGCAGTGCAAGCCCGGGAGAAAGCAGCAGGTCTCCGGTAGCAGGCCCAGGAGAGTCCGTCTTCTTCGGGAGAGAGCAGCAGCAGCAGCAGCATGGCCGGCCTTAGGAAGCAAGCAGGTAGAGCGCAGAGCAAGTCCAGGAAGGAGAGAGGCAGGTCGTGAGGCTTCTCATGTCAGGAACTCTCCTTGTTCTTCTTCATGAGGAATCTGTTGTCAGAAAACCTCTTTGCTCTTCATGAGGAATTCTGTTGTCAGAAAACCTAAAAACCATGGTTGTTTGTCCCTTTTTTATCCTTCTTCTTCTGCCTACGTGACATTCCTGGGCGCTTGGGTAAGAGTCATGTGCAGCACCTCCTGAGAGGGCCATCTCCTTCGAGACAAGCCCACACAAAAGAGTGCTTCCCAGCCATTAATCTGCAGCTTATCGCTCTCTCGTTGCCCCTGGCCTTGTCCATCTCTGCTCCTCAGACAAAGGATTTCGCAACCCAGGCCCAGGACCTGTCCATCAGTGTTCTCCAGACAAAAGACTTCTCAACCTCTGGCCAGGGCTTGCCTGGACTTGTTCATCAGTGTTCCTCAGCAAACTTTGAGGCAATGGTATAAAAATAATAATCTCTTACACCGGTCTAGTGGGAGGTGTCCCTGCCTATAGCAGAGGTGTTGGAACTAGATGATCTTAAAGGTCCTTTCCAACCCAAACCATTCTATGATTCTATGATTTTATGATGCTATATTCTAGATTAATTAATTAAGTTTTGCCAAAATAAATAAATAGATCAGTGAAAATTAGAGCCACTACATAAAATGAAATTTTGAACATTTTGTCTATACTGTTCTATTTATTTATTTTTTCCTTCATTTAATAACATAATTGAATGAAACAAGTTATTTTGGAAATTACACGGTGAATAGTATTCTTCAACTGCATGTATTTTGATTTAGAGATGTTAACCTGCCCTGGTATAAGAATTGGTCCATGAATATCAGCACAACTGATAACAACTCATGCCAGAAGTTACAACTTCAGTAATACACACACCTGGAGCACAACATGAAGTAAACTCTTTGACTCATGTAGAAACAGAGAAGAGCAGTTTCATTTTACACCCTATCTTAAACAGTTTTTTTTTTTTTTTT
>JACDJE010000532.1:135212-246021 GCA_016647715.1 Pavo muticus | reverse complement strand
AAAAAAAAAAAAAAAAAAAAAAAAAGCTTATTGCCCACTGCAGTTAGCAGCAATATCCAAAAATTACGTATGTGGAAAATTCACAGTCTCTTTCCATCTTCTGATCACACTCTGACTCCGTAACTGGACAGGACTGGGGCACTCGTCATTTCCTAACCTTTAAGTTCTGGCTCCAGTTGAAAGGGAAATAGTGGATGTTTCATGTGGGAACTGTGGCATTCTTCAACATAGCTAGAGTTTCGGTAATTTCACTACAGGCTGATATAATATGCTATCTCATCTGGTCTACTTCAAAAATCAGAGTCTTGTGATATAGGCACATGCAAATTCAAGCCAAATTATTTGAAATTACTATTAATTGTACCTGCAATTATAACATCCATGAATCCGTCATGAGCCAGCTAGCTTTACACCATCCATTTCCTCTATTCTAAAGAATCATTAAATATCTTTCCAGTACATTAAGTACACAGCAGAGAACAGTGACAAGAAGTCCCAATATTTTAAGAAAAAGTAATTGCAAGAGCCACAAAGAAAAACATATTTACTTCAGTCACATTAGGCATGATATATTTCTCAGCATGGTCTTTGCATTTAAAGTATGCTAGGAATTGGGCACTTCAGCTGGAACTGAGTGATTCCAGATCTGTGTGCCCCCATGGTGTGAAGTCATCTACACTAATCAAATTGCTGGAGAAAAAAAGGAAGAAAATGAAGTGATTTAGTCTATGTGGTCATTCCAAGCTTTAAATGACTTACAATTGTTTTAGATCAAATATTCAAATTTCCTTCAGCACTTCACTAGAAGAGTGAGAGTTCTAGAGTTTTATTAGTAGAATTGTAAGCTGAATTATGTGGAGCTCAGTCCCAAGATCACAGAAGTAGATATTCAAAAGTTTTATTCATTTTGAATCGCACTAAAAACTGTTCAAGTGCTAGCATCTATTTTTTATTGTACTGAAATTATAATAAATTTATCCTCTTATTTGTGATTGTAAGTACAGTTTTGTCTTTCATGAGGCATTTGAAAGCAATCATGCAGCAGATTACCACAATATTACTGCTGATTGCATCCAGAAATGCTTCCACAGATCCTCTAAAGATGATGGGAGTTATGACCTCCCAGAGCATGCTTATGCAAGGCTGAGGAGGACAAGACAAAGAGATACGATCTGTATCTCACTGTGCTAACATTGGTAAAAAGTTTTCTGGTCATAAGACCATATCATTACACTCAATTTTGCTGAGATAATTAACTAATGTATCTACACTGCCTCTAGGATTACCTTTGCATAGCACTATATCACGTGAATATGCCTACTTGGGAAACAATTAATATGAAATTCAAATGCATGGCATAAATGTTCCACAGACATGAGTATTTCCAGACTCCAGTGAGGTGACTTTGTGACCCCACTTTCCACCCTGAGACAACATTTAGTCTTGATCTTTACGAATCTCCTGAAAAAAATTAAAAGTGATGTGGTAGATGCTCCATCCCTGGAAACTTTCAAGGCCAGGCTGGATCAGGCCCTGGGCAACCTGATCTAGCTGTGGTATCCCTGTTCATTGCAGGGGAGTTGGACTAGATGATCTTTAAAGGTCCCTTCCAATTCTAAGGATTTTATGATTCTATGATTCTATGTTGAACTAGAATATAAAGTGTCTTGGGCTTCATAATATTTGCATATAAAAGTGTGTGGGACCCAGGGAGTGTCACACAGACTACAAATGGGTATCCTTCTAGATGTCAAGCATTAGAAATTGCCAAGAAAATACATTGGCTATACTGGATGCTGAGTCATTAACATAGATTGTTTCTTCCTTCACACCTTATAGAAAAGAGTTCGTTATATAGCTGAAGCGGTTTACCAGTATCTAAACTTGCAAACCTAACAGTGTTTTGATTTCACAGGTATATAGTATTGTTTCAATTTAGACAAAGAGATGGCTCAGCATTTATGAGTCTATATATATGATTCCATGTAGACTTGAGCAGTTTTTGGAGCACCAAATTCCATTCTATATCAGCATTCCATCCTGCACAACTCCCATACGTGGATTTCCTTCAGAAAATGTTTTGGAAAGATTAAAACGTTTCTGTTCAAGCTATAACTAGGGTAAAAGGCTGTGATGTGCTACTTTATCCTCTTCTACATTTTGCATTTTCTTGAAGCTGAAACTTTACTCATCTGGGACATACCTATTGTTTAGTATCTGCAGAAGGGTATATTCATTGAAGTAATATATTTGCCTCTACGTTTCAGCCAATCATATCCAAAGCAGTAGACACAGAGCAATGTAACACACGAGAGTCGGTTACCTAAGATCACTAGGAGATCAGAAAATGTCATAGACTAAATATAAAGGTTGTGCCAGGCTTTTAAAATAGACAGTGTTTATTCTAGCTTCATTTGGCAAGCAAACATAGTTCATAGCACTTCAAGTTCGCTTTTTGCAGCATCATATTTTTTTAATTGCAACAGTGAACTGGATGAGTTAAGTAGCTCCTGATTTCCTTTTTCAATAAGCCCTTCAGACTGAGAGGAAAAGCCTTCTTAAGCCTGCGGCAGAACAGTGCTTGCAGCAAAGCTGTGCCTGAATTAGCTACCTATCCCCAGCTCCCATTGATGGGACTTCTGGGCAGAGAAGGACTGTACAATGGCTCCAAGTATACTTTGGAGAAAAAGGTAACAACAAAATGAAGGACATGGATAACAAAGCACCTAAACTTATCAGTACAATTCAGGAATTTTTTTTTTTCCTTCTTATTTTTGTCCTCTAAGTGTATTTATATTATAAATTATTTGTGTATATGCAAATACAAATGTACACAGATATGAGCACATATATAGTTAAAATTTTATATTAAAATGATTCTTTAGGAACTTTTAAATTATGCTTTAAAGTATTTTAATGTGCATTGTGATGTTTCCCCCTCTAAATAAACTGTATTTATCTTTTTTTTTCCCCCCATCATGCTATACTCCAGAGAGAATGACTTAAAAAAATGTGGTTAGGTATTATAATCTTCAAATGATGGTGCAGTGCATCCTTAGATTTTAATTTGATTTTTTTGTTGTTTTGTTTTATCTTGTGCTTCATTAGAATTAGACACGTGTAATAATTACAGATAGCAATGACTTAAACAATCTATTCAGAAGATAATCATGCTTCAAGGAGACACTTGTACAATGTTCATTAATAGTTTTATGTCCTACAACTGAAGGATAAAAATCTGCACTTTATATTTCTAAGGCCTCAAATTTATCAAATACAAAATGGCCTCAGTTATTTAGGGCCGTAGTATTGCAGCCACAGGATTTTTTCAGTCTTCGTGGGTCTCAACATTTTTTTCAGAAGGCGGCTGCTTTTGCTACACTGAATTTAAGAAAAAGAGCAGGGAACAGTTTCTTTATTTATGTTATAGACCATTATAAGGACAGCTATCAACCTCAAGGACCATTTGTCATATTTGAAAAACATTTGTGTTACTAAAATTACCTTTTCAGTATCTACCACAAAAACTATTTGTGCCATATCTATGTATCTTGTATACTGCTTGAGTATTTAAGTACTTACATAAATAAATCTAAGTCACCTTTCTGCCAACCGTACTGTTTCTTCCCTAAAATAGTACTATTAGTTTTTTCAAACTCTTTTCATAAACAGAAAGTTTCAATGAGTCAAATAATTTTCAATAGAGAGGGGATAAATATAACAACTCAAATAAGCCTTCAACACTTATTTACAGACATAGATTATAATATTTTCTTCATGATTTCCTTCCATTCTGCCTCTGCCTTATGCATTCTAATATCTTGGTGGGTTTTTTTTTGTTTTTTTTTTTTTGTTTTTTCCCTGAAGCCATGGTCAGCAAACAATTTTTCTGAGGTTTCTACAATGGCAATAATCTAACTGCTCTGGAACAGTTTTGAAGCCTGGAAGTAGTTCTGTAATCTTTCTATCTTATGTGCTCTACTTTGCATTCAGGTTATATTTTTCATTTTGTAACCAACTCTAATTGTTAAATCAGTTCTTGTGAACTACATTTCCATACTCCCCAGGCTTCACTCAGCTAGGTACTTTCACTGGTCCACTCTTTACACTGTGCCATCCATGGTAAATCCTCATTCATCTCATCCACCTCTTTTCCCCTGACATTCACACCTTAGTTTAATTAGTAATTAGCTAGAAAACTCTGCAAGTTTTCTTATAGCCAGCATCTTGTATTCAGTTTTGGGCCCCTCACTACAAGAAGGATTGCTCAAGAAGAGCAATGAGGCTGGTGAAGGGACAAGAAAAGAAGGATAAGGAGTAGCTGATGGAACTGTGGCTGGTTAGTCTGGAAAAAAGGAGACTGAGGTTACCTCACCGCTTGCAAAAACTACCTGAAAGGAGGCTGTAGCTAGGTGCACATCGGTCTCTCTTCTCAGGTGGCAAATAACAGGACACATGGAAATGGCCTCAAGTTGTGCCAGGATAGCCTTAGACTTGACATTTGGGAGAATTTCTTCATGGAGAGAGTGGTCAAGCAGGCATAATAGAATGATGGAGTAAGAGCATCAGTGAACAAAAGAAGAGTAACTGATGTCATCTACCTGGACTTGTGCAAGGGTTTGATATGGTACTGCACTACATCCTTATCTCTAAATTGGAGAGATGGATTTGAAGGCTGGACTATTCAATGGATAAAAATAACTAGTTGGGTGGTTGCAGCCAGAGTGTTGTGGTCAATGGTTATATGTCCAGATGGAGGCTGGAAAAGAGACCCCTGCAGGTCTGTCTTGGGACTGGTGCTCTTCAAAAATTTTATCAATGACATTGACAGTGGAATTGAGTGCACCCTCAGCAAGTTTGTGGATGACACCAAGCTGAGTGGTGCAGCTAATACAATAGAAGGAAGGCATGCATCCAAAGGAACCTGGACAGGCTCAAGAAGCAGGCCCACAAGAACCTAATGAGGTTCAACAAGGTAAAGTGCAAGTTGTTGCACTTGGATAGGGCCAATCCCAGATATATATGCAGACTAAGCGCAGCCCTGAGGGAAGGACTTGGTGGTCTCAGTGGATGAAAAGCTGGACATGAGCCAGCAGTGTGCACTTGTAGCCCGGAAGGCCAACTGTATCCTGGGCTGCGTCAAAAGAGGAGCTCTAGAGCTAGATGAGATGTTAGGCAGAAACTGTTTATTCACAGAGTGGTGACGCACTGGAACAGGTTGCTCAGAGATGCCCCATCTCTGAAGGCATTCAGGATCAGGTTGGATAGGGCCATGGGCAGTCTGACCTAGTGGTTAGCCATCCTGACCACTGCAGAAGGGTTTGAACTAGGTTATCTTTAAGATCCCTTCCAACCTAAGCCATTCTACAATTCTATGATATACTGCATGACTCCATAGTCTGTTAATTAAACAGCTTTTACCAATATTTTAATTATCTGTGCCTGCTTAACTTTCTCAGTTGCTTTGAGTACAATTCTTTTAGCTGAGTACAGTTCATTTAGTTATTCTATATCCACTGCAAATTCAAAGAAATACTGAACAGTTACTGAAACATAATTTCCATTTCTAGAACACTGTCTTGCTTACATATTTTTTCACCATGATTTTGCAGATACTCAATGATTGTGTTTTAGTGATGATTAGGCTTAGGTTAAAACCCCTTTTAAACACAGATACAAACAAATCTCTTTAGCCCTCTGGATTGGCAAGAGACTGATTATTTTGTTGGATGTTCCAACATTTTGTTGAGTTGAGTTCACTCAGAAGAATTTTTGACAAGTATCTGTACCCATTGATCTATCATTTCTGTTTCCACACGTTTTCCTGACAGAATCACTGACAATACTTCACATGCATTAATAAATAGGCTTTTATCCATCAAGTCTAGCATTTCCATTTTAACATATGTATTTAAAGAAAGGCTTTCCTTCTTTTCATATATTTCATTAGCTATTCTGGACATGTGTTTTGGCCATTCCTATGTTCCTCAAATATATTTACTGTTATTTAGTTTACATTCCTGATAATTGGCTAGTGTGGGTCAGATTTTGAAGGATTTCTTCTCCATTCAATCACTTTAAAGTGCTGTTTAGCTATGTAAATTTCTTCCTTGTCTTCCTATTTCTCATTTTGTTCAGCAACACAGTACCTCCTGAGACACCATTACTGTTTCCTTAAGTGGAATAAATGCCATATATAAGGAGTTTACTTTTCCTCAGGGCATTTTTGATGAGCTCCCTCATTTTATTAAATTTGTCTTTCTGAAGTTTATTGTCATTCTCATACTTTAATATACATAACTTTCTCACAATACAGATTCTAATTATATTGTGATTACCATTGTTTTGTAGCTCTGGTAGCACTACAATTTAAATGAACATCTATGTTCTACTTTTATGACTGAAAGAGGTATTCACATCACTTAACCCAGCTAAATTCATATACAATTTTCCTAGGTTCCCTGCATCGTTGATAAAAACAAAAATTCACCTTCAGGAGGTGATTCAGGAAAACTACCACTTGCCAATATGCAAACCATGTATCTAATCTGAGGAAAGTTATTTCAGTCTCCATTCAACTCGCCTAGTTCACTACTTTCATCTTTGCAGAATGTACATAGCCTTTGAGAGCCAGGACGTGCTTATTCTGAGTATGTGAACATCTCACGGAGCCAAAAGGAAAGTAACCAGGTATTTCTCAGGCAGTTAGAAGGGAAGAAAAATGTCATCTGCTCTAATTAGATAGCTATTAAATAATAATGTTCTAATTTTTAATTAGACTGTCTCTTTAAAAAAAAAAAAAAAAAAAATTTGTCTGAATAATGTCTTTGTATCTTCATAACAAGATAAAACCTCATGCTGTCTGGGAATCAAGTTACCCAAGCGCTCTCAAAAGGGAACAGCATTTCATTAAAGAGGGCATTTTCTCTCTATAATTATCAGAGATACTACATGAAATACCCAGTGATTTGAAACTAACATATGTCAAGTAAGTTTTTGAAATAACCCTCTATTTATATATATGAGGGAAACCTTCCAATACTTGAAGAGAGCATATAAATAGGAGGGAGAATGGCTGTTTACAAGGGTGGATAGTGAAAGGACAAGGGGGAATGGTTTTAAACTGAGACAGGGGAGGTTTAGGTTAGATAGTAGGAGGAAGTTTTTTCACACAGAGGGTGGTGACACACTGGAACAGGTTGCCCAAGGAGGTTGTGGATGTCCCATCCCTGGAGACCAGGGTTGGATGCGGCACTGGGCAACCTGGTCTAGTGGTTGGTGACCCTGCAAATAGCAGGGGGGTTGATATTAGATGATCATTATGATCCTTTTCAACCCAGGCCATTCTATGATTCTATGATTCCATGATTCTATGATTCTATACACACACACACACAACACACGTTCATTTGTTTTGGGAAGACTACCTGAGGCTGAAGACTTAAAGAGAGTTAGCAGTTGTGTCAACTGTCAGTTGTCTGAACTTGATGTCCTTTGATTAAACAGCACTGCCACTTATGCACATGTAGCTGAGGAACCGTAGTTAGCCATCACTATCAGAAGACAAATGTATAAGTTTCAGCTCACAAAAAAATTAGGAAACTAATGGGACACTAATCTCCTGGTACCCTCTTACAACAACAATAACAACAACAAAAAAGAGTTGAATAAGATATTTAGAGACAACAAAAAATTATTTCCTCTGCAAATGCCTTGAAAAATGTTATAAATAAATCATTAGTTTCATCACTGCTCAACTTTTGGGACCATAGCCACAACAGAATGAAAGAAGCCAACTCTTGGTACTCTGGGACAGCAAAAGCATGTATTTATCTGAGACACCAAGCTTCTGTGTGCAGCTTCTGGGAACAGGTATTTCATCAGCTACTCAATGATGACAATTATGAGATATTTACAATTCGAAAACAATTCAGATAGAGCTCTCTCTCTATGAAACTTTAATGAGCAGCATGTTTTGTTGGAAGTGTCATAAAACTTTCATCAAAGTTCAAAATATTCCCAAGAAAACAGCTCTGTCTTTGACAAGAAGATCAGAAATTTGCAGTTTAGATCAAACACTGTGAAGAGGAAAAGAAATGTCGTCTGTTATAATTATTAGGATACGATAATTATACTTTTACAAGCTCAGAAAATTTTTAAAAAGCAGCTCAGTAAACATTGTAAAATCCAGCATTAAGGTTAGCTTTCATAGTCTTCCTTTAAAGGAAGATAAACAAACTCACAGTAGCTAAAAGCCTAACAGTAATAGTAAGAAACAGAATGTTGTTTTTTGGAAATGCAATTGAGAGCAGGACCACAGTCACTAGCAAAAATAATTTGTTCTTTTACTTCATTTTGGAACAGTACTTTTTTCAAGTAGTTACAATTCCTTAACTACTTGCAAGGGCAAAACATTGACTTTGTACTACAGGGCAGGCAGTCCTGAGCTCATTGGACTTTCCAGCAGTTTTTAATTGTTAACTTGAAAGCAGTTGGAACAAAAAACGAGACAGGCAGCTCCTCTATTCATTGGCTGCATTAATAATTGAATAAATGGCCCTTATGACCTTTAGGGCATTAAGAACTCAAACAAATCAAGGCCCAAATAAGATATAAGTGTTTTTAGTATGAGAAAAGTTAGTATTTAATTAAAGAAAGGGAAAAACAACCTACAAGAATAGATGCTTAGTATGAAAACAGCCATAACATGGCAAGACAGAATATAAAAGCAAATCCCATGCGGTCAATAAAATTGTGATTACGTGTGTTCGTTTCAGTTATTGCACTCAGGTTAATGATGAACAAATTCCAACTTTTGTCTTTATGACAAAAAATAGCATTTACAGAAGATTTTTACAGTGCTCGTTTAGCTCTCCCTTCCTACAGCCTGTGCTTATCCTTCCATCCTATCTTTTCTGCTCTTTAAATAAGAAAAATCACACAGCCTCCTGCTCTCCAAAACCACCTTATTCAGAAGACTACCTTCAGAGGATACAAACACATAGGTATAACTGTACACAGCAGTGCATACTGAAATAACTTTTACACACAAAATATAGTATTAAATAAAAAAGTTTACATTGAAAGCAACCAATATTTTCCCTTCTGTCTACAGGGACATGGTGACAAGACTACATACTATGTTAGGTAGTTTTGGCTTGATCTTATTGCTTGTTTTGTTCAAGACATTCTCTGAACATCAAGATGCTTATCTGCTTTGTTAGTTCCATCAGATGTAATAAATATTGCCTGAACTTTTCCTTCCCAGAAACTTGGCTTGCCAGACCTTTTTTGGTGATTCCTCTAGAGCTAGCAAAGTCACTAGTTTGCACCTTGCACTTGCTATGTTTGAAAGAAGAGTTCTGCTTTCAGTTTGATGCCACAGTCCTCTTCATGAAATAAGCCATTTTATTTAATGGGAATGCTAGTGAGAGACCGCAATAACTATAGACTCTATTCCTACACTGAAATGTTTTGTTTTAAAAGTGGGTGTTAGCAGTTAAAATAGTCTTTGTTGCTACTTGTATTTTTTTTTAGTTATTTTATTATTTTTATGGGCCTGTTTTAAGCACAGTCTACATTTTCTCCTACAGTACAACAGAAACTTATGATCTCATTTCTTCACCCTCCATTCCTTCCAGCCTTCCAGAACTTAAAAGAGCCTATATTCAGAAAGCAGGCTGGCTTTTTACACAGACAGATAGTGATAGGACAGGGCAAAATGGTCTTGAACTACAGGAGAGGAGATCTAGATTAGATGTTAGGCAGAAATTTTTCACTTGGGGGGGGGGGAGTGAGGCAGTCACACATGCTGCCCAGAGAAGCTGTGGATGCTCTGTCTCTGAAGATGCTCAAGGCCAGGTTGGATGGGGTCCTGGGCAGCCTGATGCGGTGGGTGGCAACCGTGCCAACAGCAGAGGGAGTGGAACTGGATAGGCTTTAAGGTTCTTTCCAACCCAAGTCACTCTATGATTTTACAATAAACTGTGCTGATTCTAGCCTTTGGATTAGTTTTTTCCCTGCAAGACTTGTCCTGGAACATCAATAGACTTTGGTTTCTGATACTATCCCCTGCCCTCCAGTTTGCTTTTCTAGCTGTATTCCATGCTGCAAATTCTTAAGAGCCATGTATTACATATTCAAAATGTCTAGTTAGTGAAATAACTTCACAAAATACTGTTTGAGCTGCAGCACCATATAGCTTTCCCACTAACACTCAGAGGAACAGAGGAATTGGTGCACACACCAATTCTGGTGTAGTCAAGAGGCCCCTGAATTCACCTCATGCTCCCACTGTCAGGACTGAAGCTGCAAAATGGATGCTATAAGAAGGAGACAGGGTTATTCATCTTCAAATCATTTCACTTCATCATTGCTCCAGCACAGCTGCTTGGGGCATTTTCTGCCTCTTGAATGAAAAACAATCTGTTAAATAGATATGGATATTTCACAACACACCTTTTTGCTAGGCTGCCTTTTCAGTCTTTCTTTGTACTTCTCTGCTTCTGTTGAGATTGCATTTTTAAAAGCTTACTCCTTGTGTACCACAGACCTGTATTATTCAGTACATATTTATGTAAGTATTATCTTCAAAATGCCTGGATTAACAGCTCCAGAAAAGCAATGTAAATCTTCTCCTCATCATATATCTTCAGCAGACAAATTAAAATAATTGAAGTTTTCTGAATGCTGTGGAAGACTTGAGAGACAAGCATAGGCAGGACAGCAACAGTGCAAGACTTCCAGTAAGAATAGCAGGGGTCACTGAGTTAAAGACTGTTATAGAAAACTACTTGTTAAATTAAGAGAGAGATGAAAATGGATTCATTTAATTATGCACTTGGGTATATGAAAAAAGGTCCTGAACACATATTACAAAGAAGCAAAGTTATGCTAGTTAAAAGTTTCTCTCCCCTTCCAGAGATCTCTATGCTTCCACACAACAAAGACATTTCCACAGATGCTGAATAACAAAAATAATGTATTCTTGAGTAAATTATTCAAGGATTGACAGAAAAATGTTGAATAAATTATTCACAGAACATTATTTAACAATCTAGAGAGCTGGTCAAATAATGAAAATATATATTTCAGATAATGTATTCAGAGAGTAATGTCAAAATCCTTTGGCTAGTCCATTAGGAATGAATAATATGACAAGTTACTGATTATAACTCATTTCTGTATTAAAAAAAAATCAGCAGCAATGCAGCTAAGCAAAAGGATACATAATTGACAATGAAGTGTCATCATCCTGATGATGAAAATCTTTTATTGTGCATACAGATACATTCAAGGATTATTTTGAACAGTGCTTACACATAGCTTCATGCTTTTTTAACTAAGATACATAAGTCAGGAGCAATAAGCAGAAGCTAAATAGTTGTTGACACATTTGTCCCCAAGCTAAGTAATTTTATTTAGGAATTTTTATTTTCTAACAGAAAGAGACCACCAAAATAGAGTTCAGATTCAATCTCAGTTGATAATTTCCTTTAAGAAGATTTTGATTAATTTTCCCCCATAACGCGCTTAAATTGATTAACTTTGATACAGCAGAGCAAAAGCAAATAGAATCTTTCCATGCACATTTTGGATTAGATTTCCAGGTATCTGTGTTCAAGCAGTGGAAGAGAGAACAACAAATGATCCTTTCTATACTGCTTCTCAAAGACGACTTAATAGCAGTTTTCCCCAGGAGCAAATTAGTCGAAAAAGGGACAAGGCCATAGTTCACATGGGGAGTGAGCATAATGGAGCTCCCACCTCGAGGCACACTGAAAAGGCACTTAGAAAACAGGTTTTTGTGAGTGCTTTTCTTGTGATAATTTGAATCAGCACTATTTCCTGTACAATACTGTTACATGAAGCCACAATTCAGCCACTTTAACTCTGAAGAATAGAGAATTTCAGATTCAATGTTTTCTTCGTCAAAAGCTCTACTTCACCAGTCATAATTTTCTCTTAAGTGTACATAATGCCAGCCTACCATCTGCAGGAAAGAGCACTCTGCCTCCTATAGACTAAATATGTGCCATTTTTTTTCCCCCTCTATTCTTTTGGCCATAAAAGCTAGGACAGTAAGCACTTTCCCCTAGTAAAACATCCTGTGCATTGTCTTCCTGACACATTTTGGAGGCAAATGGGATCTACTTTCCTCATATAATACTCCATGTGAGAAACATCTCAGTATTGATTTAAAATAATATAGAAAGAAAAGAGCTTACATACATGTATGTGAGTATACAGACTGTAACTTGTCAAAAAGGAGTTGGATTAGAATAAGAAACTCTATGTATGAGAAAGCAAAATTCAATGCAAAAGTTAACGATCTGAATCCTTACCACTACCCAAAGGCACCTGGCAAAATATCTTCTTTACTCATTATTCTTTGTTTTCATAACATTCTTAAGCAATCATAATTAGAGGTGAAATGGAAATCAGACATTTGTGAATAATTTGCACAGAAAATTAGATTACTTTATAGGCAGATGCTATATGTATTACTGCTGGCAACATGTTTTAGTGCTCCTAGGTACAGTTTATTTTGACCTCCATCTGCCCTCAGGAACAGCCCCATAGTCTTGCTATTACTATACTCTCTTTGACATCCATGCTTCTCACTACTCATCACTTCAACCTCCTCCACAGTTTGTTCTTCCAGTCATAGTAACCACTTTTGCTTTTGTTTTCTGAGAGACAAGGTGCATTTCTCAGCATACCCTTCTGCATGATTAACAACAATTTGCTAAAATACTGCAGCCTTACATTAGTCATTTCATCATGCATTTAGCTAGCCTCACATAAAAAGTATCTCTTCCTGCTCCCTCGATTTTGTTACGTCTTCTCTTTTTTTCCAGTTCATTAATGCACTTCTTTGTGTTGTCTCCATCCATTTTGCATGTGGAGACTTTGAAGGTATCTATAACACTGGCAATCATAGAAATGCAAGTAATGAAAGCATAATTTTTTTGTTACTTCATTTTTCATAACTCATTCTTACCTTCTTTCAATTAGAATTGAATTCACAATCTAAGGCAAGAAAACTTGCAGGATATGTAGTTTGCAAAGTCTGCCTTAAAGATTGAGAAAAGTCAAGCTGATCCTTTTAGTGTTTAAAAAATGATCACAATCACCATTCACATAATGAATGTAAATGATTGGGAAAGAATCAAACCACTCATCCTACCCATTGTTTTTAGAAGGAAAGCTATATTTCTTTCAATGTTTTCAATGATCTTGAACTGAAAAGGAAAATTAGTTCTTTTCCTGCAGTAGTAGTATTGTGTATTCACTTTGACCATCCAACACTTTCTTTATATATTATCAGCTGTATAATGCACTATGTACAAATGTTGAAACATTAAAAAATCATGTCATCTCAAGTGTATTAACTAGGTTTAAAAAACCTCTCTAAAGAGAGGTCCAAGTCCAAGTAGGACAGTAAATTATTAATACTGACACCTGAAACTATCTCATTATACGTTTCAAAATGTATGAATATTTTTAAAGCAAATAATATCGCTAAGCCTTACACCGGTGATCCAAGAGGCTCTAGAAATGATTACCTCACAGTTGCACTATTCTCAGTTTTCTTCCTTCCTCTCTCTAATTTCTTAAAGTTTTAGAGAAAAATACTAAAAGAAACTAACTAAATAAGCAACAACTTGAACTCTTCCCAATCTCCTCAGTAAACTAAACAAACATCTCACAGTACATTATATATGTGACTGGAGAAAGTCATTGACTTTTGTGCTGCAAATTACTGATTGATTGATTGATTTTAAAGCCTTAAGATAATTCTTGGAAAAATATAATTAATGATATTAGTGAGATCACCACTCCAATAATTTCAACACAAGTTACTGCTGTCTCTAACTTTTTACCCATAATAAACGTTTCACCATGAATTCTTTCTCAAAGTTAGCTAATAATTTATCATATAGTTATCAAATCAGAAACTTTGCTAAGGTCAGAATAAGTGGGATCTACAGCTTTTATTTATTTAGTAGACCAGTCACTGTTAAAGAAAGATCTCACATGTGGGTGAGACACAAACATCTGTATACTGATGCAGAATTTTCTTACTTTTCCTATACTGGAAGAAAAAGCTGTAAAACTTAGCATTCTTTTGAGGTTACGAATACAAACAAGAGGCTGCCTGGACCATGCTTTGCCCTTCTTGTAAATAAAGCCATTTGGTTCATCTAATAAATGGAATCCACTGTAAGTTTCTACAGAACAGCAACTTCTCTTCCTAAGAAATAAAATCACATGCACAGTAACATTTACAAAATTTGTTTCAGAAATGAATACTACAAGGAGAAGCCAAACTCAAGAAGTATTACAGTTTGGGTTTTTTTTGTCTGTTTGGTTTGTTGGTTTTTTTGTTTTGTTTTGTTTTTTTGTGTGTGTGTGTGTGTCTTTTTTTTTCAGGAGCAAGAAATCACTCTTGTTAAAAACGGTGGGAAATTGTGGATCAGCATGAAAATGAAATCATTTGTGGGGTTCTGAGTACACACACATAGATAAATACTATGAAACAAATTTGGAAGATTACTGAAAAGCTTTCAAAAGAGAATTTGGTATATTTTGTATTGTTGTCATTTATGAAGAGTTTGAGCATTACTTCTTAAATTTTAGAAAGATTTCTCTCATAACTGTAGTATTGCTAGAAATTCAAATACAGCTGTAGTGGTTAATAGCATTGTTTCTAGTGTAGATTAAGTCTATTGTTTACATAATTTTTTAAAAATTCTTCTTTTGCCTACTGTTGCTAAGCAAATTACCCGTGAGTAATACACAGTGGGACTGTACAGGAGGTGGGTAACTAAAAGTGTTTTATTTTAAGGTCCACCTTGGCTTAGAGGGCTGGACCATAGACCACTGCTGGTTTCCAGTCTTAGAGGCAAAGGGGGGTAAAAATGACACAAAGAGCATCATGTAAACCCTGATTCTAAGTCACAATATGGCAATTTCATTCTTGACTTTTCATTCCTTCTGAAACTGTGATGTTGCACCCTTTAAAAAATAAGACAATACAGGAAATTCGTAATAAGGATGGAGTCTAACTAACAGCTTTAAATGGATATAAAAAAGCTATGTAGGCATTGGCATGAAAAATAAAGATTCTTTGATGTGTGTCATCTTTTCATTTTAGCAATTAAAATGGCTTTTGAAGCTCTTTGGCATTTAATTTAAGCCTATAGAGTATAAAATTATGCCTTCCCTTGCAGATAGACCCATATTTAGCACAAACAAGGTCATAAGGATCAACAGACTTGGAAAAAAAAATGGTAATTTAAGTTTTCAAATATCTAAACTTAATTCCTTTTATTTAGGAAGTTGCCAAAATTATGACATACAATTGTCCTTCCCCCCCCCCCCCCCACAGCTGCATAATCAGAACTTGCTTGGTGCTTGTTAACTTTTTTTTTTTTTAACTCAAACTGGGAGTCAGAGTAACTCTATTTTTGCATGTGAAAAACACAAATAGGAATTGCCATATTCTGTCTAACAGAAGATCTGTAAAATATGTTATCTGATGGACTTCCCACGAGAAACTTGTTTTCCTATTAAGACAAACTGTATTCCATCCTTATTAATAATTATTCTGACATCTCTGTACTCAAATGTTCAAAAAACATCTGTGCTATCTTAAATATGAGAGAACATAGAATGCATGATATTAAATTTTTCATTTGAGCATGCCAGTTCAGAGGAATGTAACAAAACAGACCTTAAATGATCTACTATTTCAAAATCATGATATTTTATAAAGCTAAATCAAGAATGACCTTCATATATCATACATATGCACATAGTAATCTTCAGCAACGTGTAGTAAAACTTTCCCAATCTAGTCTATCACTAGATACAGTAAGTCAAAATGCATTTTAACAGCAATAGTATTAGTATGCATCTATTAGCTATCACTGCAAACTAATATTTTCTATTATGTCCTTTTCATAGAAACTTACATGTTGTAAATGCACACTAAACAAAACTTATCTTTGTATCCTAATTACATACGGAATGAGATTTTCAATAGGAGAAAAATTATATGATGAAAATATACTGCTGTTAAATCTCATGTGAACATGCACACACACACACACACACGAACAAAAATCAAGCTCTTACTTTGCTTCCTAACTACTTTACTATACAGCACTGTATTTTAACAGTGGTAGCAGGAATGTGCTAAATCAGATTTAGCTAACAGGTGCTCTCCAGGCTGTAGACAATTACACCATAAAAATGTATTACAGTGCTCACTCTTGGGAGTAAAGACTTTTGCCGTAATAGTGAAATGTATTATATGAAGTGGAATTTCTAATGAACTTCAACAAAGCTGGTGGCTTGAATGCATAGCGATACATCAGGGGCAGTGCCACAAAAGAAAACCTCATAGGAAGAAGATAATTTACTTAGTAGAAACACTTATGTTTCCCACTGCATACATTTAGAACAATAAATCAATTGGACATGTTTCCAGTTTGCATTTTCACTAAGCATTTTTAACTGTTAATACGGTGGAATTTTTATTTTTTTCATTATGTAGTTTCATAATCCATTCATGCTTCTGAAAAATGAGAAAATGGAGGGACACACAAAGCTGGAAGATTTAAATGGCTCATAGAGAAGTACTTCACCATCGAAAATGATCAAGAGCAAATTGTTTACACAACCTTTGCTCTCACCACCTCCCATAACAAGCAGTATCAGTAAACGTAAATGTAAAACCACTTCAATTTAAGGTTGGAAATGAGGGGAAAATTTTCTTTGCAAATTCATATTTGAGCTTTTTTTCCAGTTAAGTTACCATGCTGTGGACGTTAGAGTTTGAATTTTATCTTTTTAATTCAAATGTTTGCAAATGAATAAAATAATACTTTCAGATTAGCAGCTTTAACTCCCTTGATGAAACTTATTCTCTTCAGTAAGAATTTTAAAGACCTAAACATTTTTTATATTCTCTACTTTAAAAAAAAATACACTAAATTTCTTTACTTTTAGCTGAAGAGATTCATTCTAGCTGGCATAATTGCCTATTTCTTTGCTTTTCAATTATGCCACACTTTGTACATGACTTTTTTTCTTAAGGTTTCACTGACCTTAAAATTAGGTATTGTGTCAAAAGGTGATTTAAAAATATCTTCTCAATAGGTATGAGTGAAGTATTTCCTCTGTACAACTGTTAGCAAACCTAAGGTCTAATCTCCCACTTCCCTCTTAAATCCTCTGCTTATTGCATACACTTTATATTAGCTTTTATCATACTTAAACCCTATATGCTTTATTTGCTCACAGTTCTTTATTCCATTTAATGTTCTTCTGTCACACTGGACTGTAAGAACTGTATGGGCTTCCAATATTTTGATTTGTTGCTGCCAAGTACTAAGTTCAATACATTATTTGTGGAAAAGCCAATAATGAACATGTTATCATCCATATTTCTACTTATGATGGAAAAATACAAACAAGCAGACACAACTGTTCATCAATATGAAAGATCTACGAATGTCATCTTTGATTTTCCAGCAGGTGCTTCACAAATATCCACTTATGTGCCATTGTAAGTGAGCTAATGCAAACTAACTGGTTTCATTTTCCATGTGTTTACGAAGATTTATATAACTTTGTGTGATACAAAGTAAAACAATATCTGTTTTCTTTTAAAATGTAATCTAAAGGTTAAACATAATCTCACGTCACAATGCTAATGACAAAGCAGAAATCCTAACACTTCTAAGCATGATTTCTCTCTCAAGAGAAGAGTTGCCAGTAGGAATACTAAGACTCTTCTGTCACAGAACATGTACCTATCTGGCATCTGGTGTATACTATCAGCATAAGTAATCTGACAATTAAAAAAAATTAAAAAAATAGAAAAAGTAGTTTAAAGCAAGATGGCAGCTAGAAACCAAGGCAGAAAACTAACCTGATATGATGGACCAGCACACGTGGTGGTGCATTCTCACTCCACTAGATACACTTTAACCCAATCAATTTTAAAGCTATTTCATTAAAAGCCATCATTGAGGGAAACTTGCAACTATGAACAGAGAATTCTTGTCTATTTTATCAATACCCGTTCATTTTAATTTGTTTTTCTCTGATCTGTGTATCTGTAGTAAGCCTCACCTGGTTTGAAGTTCTCCTGTCATCACTCCTCACAGAACAGCCACAGTGAGCTGGATGTTTTCAGCTAATGTTTTGGCAAGTGCTCTTCCTGAAATGTTTAGTTTTTCAGGCAAGACTTGAATCCACAAAAGGTTATCTTGATTTATAAGCCATTTACCCCTATGCAATAGTTTGCACTGCTCCAATCATCTCTTGATTAGTCAATGAGAGTCATGTTCAAAAAAACTACCCTGCTGTATTTCAGGAGTCTTGTTTTGCAGAATTTATCTGCTTGGCTTTATTATCTGGATAAGAATGACAGCATACCATTTTGCAGAGAAAACCCCAATTTAAAAACCTTTGTTTGCTGGGTAGGTGGCAACACAGATGTTGCTACTTCACTTCAGATTTAGCAGTTTGGTTTTCTAATCTGTGTGTAACATTTCTTTTCTAAAAATAGCTCTTGTAGCAGTAAAATAAAAATAAAAATAAAAATGCATTAACATCACCAAATTATGTTAATTAGAAGCAATTGAAAACCTGTCCAGTCATTTGGAAAGGAGTGAAACAGTGGTCACAAGAACATTTCAAGCAAAATACAAGGAGAAAAACACAACATTCTGGGGAAAAAAAAAAAAAAAAAAAAAAAAAAAAAAAAAAAAAAAAAAAAAAAAAAAAAAAAAAAAAAAAAAAAAAAAAAAAAAAAAAAAAAAACCTACAGTATTTTAGATACTTTTCTATTTTCCTATTATTCTCTAGTTTTACCATTACTCTGCTCATTCTTTTTATTAATGAATTTCAATTACTTATCACTATTTAATGCTTACCATAATAAAACAGCAATTTTGAGAAGAGAATAAAGACAGAAAATGTCAGTTAAAGGAAAACTGAAAAGGTTGCCAGAAGAGAAGCTCTTAGAGAGTTTTAATTACATTTTCCTTCTGCTGTTTTTTTTTTTTTTTTTTCCTATAATGGCTTGCATCTTGTGAGAGCTTAATATTTTTTTCTGAAGAAGTATTATCTGTTTTAATGTAAGTAAGTACTGAGTATGCTTTTCATTTGTACTTACTGTGTTCCATGCAATCACAAGTTAAAAATCTTACCAGTTGACATAAATTAAGAAAGGTCACTGCTAAGGATGAGGATGCTCCTTTGCAGTCCCTATAAGTTTCAGTAAAGGGGAAGGAATCATTCAACTAGAATTCTAAACTGCATACAAATGACTCTTCCAGACATTTTCTCTTCTTTGAAATAAAAAGGCACATATCAGAGAAGATATTTCTTAACATGCTTTTCAAGTGCTCACTGGGTTCCATATCGTATATTCAATTAAAATTGGGATATTTAATGCCCTGAAGGAAGCACAAAATCACTTTCTTGATGAACACAGAATCATAAAGGTTGGAAAAGATCACTAAGATCATCTAGTTCAACAATGTATGGCTACATCAATTTCACAACAATTTATATAACATATATTAATTTTAGTGCTTTGGCAATTCTCCAAGTTGGACATCTTCTACAATTTCTACATCTATCCACATTTTTTCAATATCTACTTCTTGTAGTGGAAATAGTTTTCACCTGTTCTGTCTTGAAAAGGTCACTAGTGATTCATTTATTAATTTTTAAATCATAAATCCTAACTATATTTCAATTCTTTTCCATGTTAAGTTTCTTTATGTCACTTTAAGACAAATCATGTTGCATTGGTTTGCATGGGTACAATAGACCTAGTACTACTGACGTTGAAAATTACTGAAGAAAATTAAAACTTTCACCAGTTTGTAAGAACTTTATCTGAAGTGCATCATTTAAAAATTTAGCTAGCGAAGAGTTTAGAAGACTGATTGTTCTCTTGGGAGTCATACATCCCACAAAACGGTTGGAAAGTTCAAAAGAAGAATGAGAATTTCTTTACTGATAGCACATACTGAATGAAGAATGACAGCTCTTATTGCTTGCATGAGGATACCACATATTTGCCACACTCATGCATTCTACCATACTTGAGGGATGTTAGGTCCTTTCTTCTGGACCAAAGGATCAAGGGGATCTGTGCCCTTTATGCACTGTACTCTTTTGCTCGAATTGAAACTCAACGCCAGATGGCAGCTCAAGGTCACACAGTGGTCTGCATACCAAAAATAGAAAATTAAATTTTACCTTGAAAAAAGATGATTACATGAAAAGTCATTGAGTGAAGTCATCCACATACAAACTAACATTAAGAGATCTTACCAAAAGCAATCTATGTCTGCATAATGTATGCACAATTTGTTGCATTCTTAATAAATAAATAAATAAGAAAAGCAAAATACAAGCATTTCTACTATGGAGAAAAGTCCAAAATTTTTCAGAAAACTTAAAGCACATGAAGGACAGTCATAATAGACTGTGTGCTGACTTCATTACATTTATTCTCTTGACACTGTCAACAAGAAGAACAATAACTGAAAATGAATAGGAAACAGGGCTGGATTTAGACTGATGTCTCCAGCATACTGCAAAATACACATTAACTGATGACAAACATGTTAAAAGAAAATTCTCAAGAATAAAATATAATTTTGAAAAAGAAACAATATATTTTAAGAGAAGACAATTGTTAGATCAAACCAGGGCTGGTAGCCATTCCACAGCTATTCTCCAGTGCCACTATAAAAGCATACATAGTCTACACAGAATATCTTGAAACCTTGGTTTCCACTGGGTTAACACTTCGCAGATCTTTCAGAGAAAACAGATACTGCTGTCTGCAATGGCTAAAATCTTATACTCAAGTCAGGTTTCACCGCAGTCAAGAAGTAGCAGCCTCTTAAGTACGCACAGCTACCACCATAAAAGTTAAATATAAGTTAAAATCAATACCAAGTATTACACTTGGAAGCAAATGAAGCACTGAAGCAAATTAAGTTTATGGAGTTCTAATTTAATGTTCACTACGCAATAAGCTCTGCAGAAAGTACATTAGTGCCCAACCTGGAGGTGACAAAGATAGAGTTGATTTTAGTGAAGTCTATATTCAAGACAAATTGTCAAGACCCTCTAGAGACTCAAAGATAAAAGGCTGGGCACTTGGCCACTACTTCTGCTATTCAGATAGCTACAAAGATTCCTCTAAGCTAAAAGTTACTTCCTTGCTTTTACACAACCATGGATATAATCTTTCAAGCTTTGATCAGTAAAATCAATGTGTCAGAAGAATATTCAGAGTATTCTTTAAAATGTCTTTCAAAAAAATGCATGAAACATTTATTGCCTGCTCAATATGGTCATCTCCTAGGAAGCCTGATCTCAAGATCTGCAACTTTGGGCCAGCCTCTGCCTCAGGGTCAAGCTTCCACCATCTTTCTAGATCTATTCCACAGAGAGAAAACAAAATACAGCAAGACAAAATTGCTTTTTGTTCATTTTCTTTGCCAAGATTGGAAACAGAGTATCTTGCCCAAAGGAATCACTTCATGGGTAAGTTAGAAGAAACCCATACAAAACTTACAAATTTAGCTTGAACTTATGGTCCCTTATGTGGCTGCTTGGATGTTTTTTACTAGAAAGGTAGCATACATGAAATCATATTTAAGTCTTAAACAAAGAAAAACAAAAAAGGATTACCTAGAATAACTAAAAACCAGAATTTATGGTAACAAGAAGTTTGAGGAAAGCAGTGTCTACCAGTTTTCCAGCAAAAAAGTAATTACTGTGCCTTCAACATTTTGCACATATCACAGTAAGCAGTGCCATCCACCATGTTAGCAATTTCAGTGTAAGGGGAATAAAGATAGGATTTGTTTTGATCTCTGCTGTTGAATTTCTGCTGTCTGCCTACATCATACTTTCTACAGAGGAACTAATGAAAAGGAACAGAAACCCTATCCTGAGTTGGCTATGATTCTCTTATTTTCTTCCTTTTTTTTTTTTTTTATTTTTTTTATTTTTTTTTCTTTTTGAGTTAAGGGACAAAACATCGGAGGAGATTTCTGTCACATTCAAGTACCAGGCTTTGAAGGGCTGTTTAAATTGAACAGAATTTCTCACCTTTTCTTTATTTTTTCCTCCTTTAATATATATAATGAAAATATAGAAATAGCAGCACATCACAATCTAGGGACTGATTTTTTATTTGTTTTGGCATGTAATCTTATTGTGTCATTTAACTGCCAGGAGAAAAAAAAAAAAAAACAAAAACCATTCTTAATGGAGCCTATGTTCAGTTCTACAACTGTTACAGGCATGCACGACATGTTATCTCAGTGTGTGTGCACAAGGAATTTCAGTCATTTAAAAACACCCCATCAGCATGATTAAGTTGTTGCATTAAAAGCTACAAAAGCCTTTCAAATTGTTAATAACATACTAGAGATTTGAGGCACTATGAAAAGCAGTACATGCAAAGTCAAACAGCCTGGATAATGGTGAAGAGGAATCTAACACATAAATAAATTACTTGGGCAGGCAAAGAACAAATCCACAGAGAGAGGTGGTAACATATTGTCAGAAGACAGCTTCAGGCAAAATAGGTGAAAATCACAAAGAAAAGACATGAGGCACCGAAAGGGAAACAAAATTGCAGAGGAGTAGCAAAAGCAAAGTCCTAATAGTTATTCTGACTAGGACAAGTTGACAGCATGCCAAAAGAATTAGGATCTAATCAGTCTGCAGGGCTGAGGACTGTTTCAAAGAAGTAGAAACAGATAAATGGAATATATGAGGGGGAAAAAAAAAAAAAAAGGAAAAAAAAGGAACAAACTGATTTTGAAGGAAATATTATGTTCCTGCCAAAAGACTCTTGACACAGAAAGAGTGAGACAGAATTTATACAGGTACATGACAGCTGGGTCATAATCTCCTCCTTTTGCACTGATAAGGGGTTGCCACCACTTCTAAGACTACCTTTTGAAGATACAGAGCAGTGCTTGCCCACCTCAAGTAAGCAGACTAAATGATCCACATATGGGAACACCAGCAGACACAGGTAACTCCAGACAGCAGTAAAATGCAAATGATTTTATAAACATATGTCACCTTATAAAAGGAAAGCCGATTGAAAAAGTATAAATAATAACAGCCTTGCACCTATGAGATACATTGCAGTACAAAACTGCACCAATCTCCAGTTTTTAAAATTACATTCTTGCAAAAGTCCCAAATGAAAATTCATCGTCATTAACTAGTTCAAGCAGATGTTTAACTTTAGTCTCAAATCCACTGCCTGCTTCACTATGACCTCTATTTTTCTTCCTGGAAAGCAGTATTAATAGTTATAGAATAGACTCAAATCATTTTAATTTCAAAGAGAAACAGCAGAAGCAATTATTTTGATATCTGTGTGACCACTGAATGGGAGAGCTATCAGTAAGCGGCTAAGTCATGACCCACAAGTAGTTCTCAGCCACAACAGAAAACAAGTCCTAACATATTGAATTAGGATGCTATAAAAACAGACTATACTCAAGTTCTGAAGATCACGTTACTTTTGTTTGGGTACTGTCCTTGTTTCAGCCAGGACAGAGTTGATTTGCTTCATAGTGCCTGGCATAAAGCCAAAGCAATGTTGGTAACACACCAATGGTTTAGTTCTTGCTGAGCAGTGCTGTACAGAGCCAAAGACATTTCAGCTTTTCAGCTTTTGTACTGTCCTGCCAGAAAGGGCGCTGTGGGACACAAGGAGCTATGAGGGGACAGGACAGCTGACTTAGACTGACCAAAGGATATTCCATGACAAATGATATCATGTGAAAAACTATAAAACTGGGGAAAATTGGCTGGGGGGCTGCCAATTCTAGGTTACAGCATTGGTCAGCAGTGGTGAGCAATTGCTTTGTGTATCACTTGTTTTATATATGCATGCACACACACGCACTGTTATTATTATCATTTCTCTCTTCCTTTTCTGTCTTAGTAAATAGTTCTTTCTCAACCTAAAAGTTCGACCTTTTCCTTTTCTGATTCTCTCCCTCATCACACTGGGAGGGGGGAGTGAGCAAATGCAGCGTGGCATTTAGCTGCTGGTCAGGTTAAATCACAACAAGTGCTTAACTGTAAATCCAAATTCATGATTGATTGAGCTTTCATATATATATATATATATATGTTGCTCCAAAAGTAACGCCTCCTGTTTGTTGCCATAGAAACTACAATAGATACGAAGAGTATAATCACACTATTTGATAGAGCTCACACTCAGCTGCAAAGCACTGGTTTTCAACTTAGGAACCACCATTAGCTATGCACTTTCACCACCAATGAACAAGAGCCTGCATGTCACACTCATAAAAATCAGCACCAGAGGAGGTGACCCACTGTTGCTGCCACCACTGCTGAAATTCACTACTCTCCACTGCACTGTGCTCACATCCACTGTTTAGTTTCCATAAACCAGGAAAGCACTGATGAATATCAATGAGTGCCATTTTGTCCACATGGAGGAATTCAGCAACACACATTTTCTTCATCCACACTTCCATGTCAGACACCATTCTGTCAGCGTGCCCCTGTGTTGCCACCTGCTGCATGGCAACAACATGTAACGGAATGCTGGTGGGAAGGTTCAGCCTCTACTGCTAAACCACCAATATCTGCCTCTGACATTGTGGACCAACATAATAAAATAGGAGGGATTACTTTTGGAGCAGCCCTTGTACATTCTTTCTGACTATAAGAACAACCAAGGCATGCATGCCCAGATTCTTTACTAAATTGCAGGAAACCATCTCCCAGCTGAAGAGACTCCACTGATTATGGCTGTTGTAGCAAAATTAAATGGCATGTTAAACACTTTTTATAGTACATATACTTTATAGTATCTTAGATACTATTTTCTGATAAAATTAATTAAAAAAAAAAAACTTTAACAACAAATATTTTAACAATAGAAAGTAAAGTATCGTGCTGTAACCATGCAGCCCTGCAGTACAGTATTGCTGTAGCTGAACAGGCCATAAGCTTTGTAATGAATTTGTGCAGCCTCAGGACTGAAGCCTGCCAGATCGGCTTTGCCTGTACTCCTCTCAACTTCCTGCAGCTTTGGTGTCTATGGCTAATTTACTTTACTTCTGTGCATCTTCATGTGGTACAACGACATGTTGATACAGACAGCAATTACAAGAAGTTATTTCATGGAGCATGTGACTCTTGAGGCTCTAACAATATGCAACATCACATAAGAGATGCAGATTTGCAGTTAGTTTTCGTATAATTAAAAGTCATTATGGATTTGGATGACAGTCTCTTCATAACATTACACAAGTGTTAAATAATGAGCTCACATGTTTCAAGTGGTGCCACAAGTCCTGGAAGGAGCAAGTGAGCAGATACTTGGTCTTCTTGAGAACTGTTACATCCACAGACTCACGATGTAACAAACTCCTTCACTAGGAGGAGGATTGAACTGTTTAGTTGGAAAACTATAGATTTAACTATCCTTCCTGTTACTTCTGATGAAAGCTATTATCTTCCTAAAATGACTCTTAATGGAACACTGGAAAGCATAAACAAATGTAAGCATGTTTTTGTGTTGTTTTTTTGTTTTGTTTTTAATTCCAGAGTTGTGAAATGGATCTTGTGTGACAAAATACAAGAAAAGATAACAGAAACACAGCCTGTATAACTGTGTTCAGAGAGGATACTTCCTTATGTCTGGGGAATACTCTTAGGTTAAACCTTTCAGCCACCACTTTCCTCCACTGTTTGGGTGGTAAGGGCACAGAGTCAGCATTGACTTAGTACTTGAACTCCAGTGTTTATAGCAATGCCTGTGTGCCCTAACGTATTTAAGAACAAGTGCATTGCAAAAAGAGAAACTATTGCTCTCTAAGCAGACTCCTTCATTTCCCCTTGAATTCTAATTATACAGACATCTTCTCAAGATGATCACTAACAAGGTATTTAATTGATCCTGGATATTCACTATCAGATATGATTAACAGCTTCAAATGTTCTAAAATTTAACAGAATCTAAGAAAATAATGTCATAGAAATAATTCAGGCTTTTCAACCCTAAAATGAGCACTGTTGCCATTAGAATTGCTAGCTTAAGTTCCTTTACTCATAAAATGGGAAGGTCCTTCTTTATCAGAGAACTATGAAGACAAAAAATGAGTGATGGCTTCGGAGTGGTTTGACACAAGATATTGTAGAAGGAACAAAGGGAAAACCAACACTGATGATGAGTACCAGCTACAGGATCATGTGCTGAAGTCTTCCCAAGTAATGCCCAAGCCAAAGCTCTACCACAGTATCTTGAACACCTGCACAGCATCTGAAAGACAAAGGCAAGCATGTCATAGGTGAGCCTGAGGTACCAGAGTCCCACTAGGGCTGCTCAGACACTTAAAAATGTAGTAGAGCAGGATTGGGATAAATCACAAAGAAACAAATTATTAAACAGTTGAGTATTCAGTTTTCTACAGTCCACTCAGTATTCTGGAATAATCAAAGGTCAAGAGGAAAAGTAGCATGCTGAATTCATACTCCCACAATTAATATTCATAAGGGACTGATTTTGAATCTACTTAGAATAGCAGATACTAGTTCTCATATTTTCTAGCATATCTGTGCTTGACTTTGTGTTTTAGCCATATATCTGTATGCAAAATACATTTAACTATCTACACCTAAAATAATCTGTTCAGTTTGTTATACTAAAACATAAAAAAATATATCAGGTATGTACTTTTCTTTGTGAAAGAATAACAAATTTCAAAATTTAATGCAGTGTTTTTCATATCTGGCAATTCTGAATTTTACAATAAAGCACTATAATTCAATTCCTCATATTTTACAAAGAGATTATGAAGAAAATAGAAAAACATTTTTCTATAGCTGAACTTCTCTCTGTTCATCTTATAATTATAGATGAGTCTTTGACTCATTTAAGACATCTACCAACAGCATACTCAAGTACTGGCCATCCACTGAGAGTACTGCTACGTGTGTATCTGGTTTGGGGAAAACCCCTAATTCCTCAGGGAATTATTAAAAAAAAAAAAAAAAAAAAAAAAACTGCAAGAGAAGTTGAAGGCATTTTAAATATGGCAGCTTCTGAAACCATCAGGCTGTGTAAAGTAAATACAGGAAGATGTTACAGTTGGGTTATTGTGACAGGGCACTGATATTTTCACCCTGTATGGCAATCATCTGGGATCAGATTCCTGAGGACGTACTGGGTTAGGATGCAGCATGCAGGCTTGCTGCAGCAAAGAATCTGCTTTGACTAATGAGCAGAATAGTGAAAAGAAAACGAGATCTGACAGTTCCTTGATACTAAATGGTGTGACCTAAGCCCACAGCTGTCAAGGTTTTTGCACTGCCAGGAGGGAGATCTGGGGAGTTTGGAGCAAGAGAAACAACTATAATGATTTAGGCTTAACCTCAGCAGTGCCCTGAACTATTATTTAATGATGACTTACCTTAGAGTATGCTAGTTAAATATTTTGATAAATGGAGGGAATAAAAGTTACTGGTCCCAACAGTTCCATTGTACATTAAAAAAAAAAAAAAAGAAATAGTTGATAAAACAGCATGAAATGGCAGGTAGGTAGCATATAATTATTCCCCTGGTGACAGGAAATAAAATGGGCAGTGTAAATCTACTAAAAGGTGTAATTATCTCTAGGTACCAGGTCCACATGAGACATTATCTAACATCTGCAAAAGCTATAACATTTTCTGTTTTCACCTGTTGCATTTGTAGCAAATATCGCAAGAAGAAGACTAAAAGCAATATCCGGTTATTGCACAAGAATAAAGTATAAAGGAAAAATAAAATAACGTCTGAGATTTGTGTAAGACACTGAATAAAAGCTGATATGACATGTTAGACTCACTAGGCAAGGAGTCCAATTAAATATGCATGATATTCTTCAGGAAATGTACTACATCTTATATGCACTCAGAGGTACAGTGAAAATATTCTGCAATGTGGCTGACAACCAACAAGTTACCCAAGGCCCTTACACAGCTTCCTTGCAGTCCTCTGAAACACTGCAGTGATAATAATCATGACATTCTGCACAAACCCAATCATGTCCATCAGTCCTGGCCCCTCTCCCATCTGCTCAGCACAGTTTGGTATCCTACAGATACTTTGTACATTAAATCAGGCATGCCTCAGTATTAAAAACATGAGATTCATCACTACAAAGAAGATATCAGTAAAAAGAATGTAAAAAAAGAAAAAAAATAATAATTTTTATGCTCTTTATGTGAATGTGAAAATGGAGACATGATACTAAGTGACATGTATCAACATCCTCAGATGAGATAGGACATGCATCTCCTATCAAGGGAATATCTCTGTTCAGCTGGTTGTGCCTGTGAAATCAGAAGTATTTACATGATCTGCAGAAAAAGGAGCTTTCAGGAATGAATATTAATAAATAACCTCGAGAATATCTGAAATGCCTAGGAAACACTGCTGATGAGTAAAAAAAAAAACAAAACTTGTCTTCTTTCTCCCATTAAAATAGAAAAAAATGTATAGAGAATTTCACCTCAAGTTATATTAATTTCAAAATTGACTTCAGACATTTGCATTTAATTTTTTAAACCCTTGCAATAGATGTCAACTCAAGCATGTTAACATAGCCTTCTTTCAGTGATCCTAACGCACAGACATCTTTCCACATTATGCCAGCGTGATTTACAACAAAGTCCCATAAAATTCAGTTGTAAAGCTTTTGATATTACAAGGAGCTCTCACTTGGTATATTTTGGGGATAACTTTATTTATTTATTTCTTTTACTGTTATTGCACAATGTATTTTATAAACAGAAGGATGTATTGTGCCGTCTGTATTTTGGACATCACAGGGAATAATCTTCCAACCTGGAGTCTCAGTGAAAGGGTGGTAATTAGTCAACAAAAGGATTGTTAGTTTCATAATTCCAGACTTTTACACTTGATTTTTTTAAGTTTGTTTCACAATACAAAGTCTCTAGAGCATCAGTTTCTCCTCAGATACTTAAATGAACTGGAAAATATCACCTTATAAAGGAGGTATATTCTTGTTTATTGACATAGCCAGTAGAGAAGCAGGTAAGTAATAAAACCACTACTGGCTTTGGAAAAAAAAAAAAAAATACACATAGCAAGTATATGTGACACCAATTAACAGCAGGCTTTTGAAGAATGCTAGCTTGACAAGTCATTGACAAGTACTGGAAACTTAAGTCTCAAGAATATATGAGACATGACAGAGGCAGCACTAGTTTTCCCACCCTTCCTTCCCAATACTCTTCAACCTTGACTTACCATATTCTGTGGAAAAAATGCATTTTCTATGCCTACTCTACAGTTGTTAGCTGTGAGCAACCACCAGCAGGCCTGCTGGCTAGTGCCAATTTTGACAGTGGATTATGTCGTGAAATGACATTTGGGTTTTGTCCTTGCTCAATAGCAAACAGTGTTAAGGAAGTAGGTCACAAGACAAATTCCTAGTATAGGAAAAAGGCAAATTTTATGAGCAAGCAGCTTTAATCTGTCCTTTTCTTTTAGGTTATGTTTGCTTACCAGGGGGAAGTAAAGAGGGAGGAAAAAGTTTACTTGCCTGAAAGGAAGGATCTTGTGTACAGAGTGGAAAAGATTTGATTGCATTCAAGTGAAAATGCCTATTAGAAAGAAAAGAACATCAGAGAGGAGCTGACCCTCTTGCTTCAAAAAGCCTGGCTGCTTCCAAAAAAATAATTCACCTGCCAGGATTCAGCTTACCTACTTTTCTGCCAGGTGCTGGAGAGCAAAATGCTGAAACAAGGTCTGCACCCACTACCTGTGCTAGTATCACACAACCAAAACAGGGCCATCCATTAATTGTGGCACAACAGCCTCTAGCTTAAAAAAAAAAAATCACCCTGCTTTACACACTGCTTTCAAGGCAATCCTGGAAAGTGAAGGTGCTACAGGAGCTGCTAATCTTTTTATCTTTTTTTTTTAATTTTATTTTAAGAAGGAAACACAGCCCAAAAGCCATTCATCACTTATAAGCCAAAAGATGAAATTTTCTTGTGCTTTTGAAGTGATTCCCCTGAATATAATTGAATAAACTGATTAAAGCAACTGTTGAGCTGAAAGTCTTCCAGCCAAGGTCTTAAAAATGTATCCCCATGAAATGTTTAATATTTCTTTTTGTATGAGCTCCTTATTAGGCTGTTTAACTTTTTATCCTGGAAAAACTATGATTTTTCAGGAAATTGGATTTTATCTGCTCACACACATTGTAGCTGAAAACAATTTTTTCTTCTAGAAATTGAAGTTTTTGTTTCAGATCTTTTAATGTTTCTAGAAAGCTTGTTTCTTCTACAGCATACCAGTCTACTTAATTTTTGCATGCGTCCTGATTTTCACTGCCCAGTAACAAAGTCAAAAATTACATTTTCAGTATAAGGAAAATACATAAGGCATTAAAAAAATGTATTTCCCATACTAATGCTCATATACTTCTCATACATATTTTCTCGTACATGAGAATTTCACGAAATGATTGATACTAAAAGAGACCTCTGGGTCCACCTGGTCCACTCTCCGGCTTCAGGCCCAGCTGTCTTCTGAAGATCTCCAAGGAAAAGACTCCACAACTCCTCTGGGCAATTTGTTTCAGTGCTTGGACACTCATCAGTACTCAATACGCACCTGTATATATACCCACACACAGATAGATCAATACATCGATAGATGTGTGTAGTTTATAGATTGTACATATCTATACATACCTATTTTATCTATGAACTTATGAGAAAATACAGTCTTTGTGTGTCTGAGAGTTTGCACATAAACATATTTATTTTTCTACCATCTCATTATACAAAAAAAAAAACAACCCCAACAACAACAGTCATCAACAATTCACACATTACACTGAACTCTGAGCCTCTGTTCTTACTATCATTAGCAAATCCTTCTTTGGAAGAAAACAACAAATGAAAACAAATACCTATTTTGTGTTCACATTTTTCAATACAGGTAAAGTGATTCACATCCACATCTGGCCAGTCTAATGCACTTAGTAAGGTGTGTACAGTCCTAGATCCTCATGTGCACATACTATAGGGTCATAGTAAGCAAGCAATAACACATGGATCTATTTTCTTCCCCATGAAGTGTCAAAGTCAGAGTACTTCTTGAACAAAATAGAAGTGCATCCATGTTCAAAAGTTTATATTCTCTAACTTTATGTTAAAAGCAAGAATAAATTGGTTATAGCAATACACTTTGATTAATATATTTGCTCAAACATTAGAAGAGGGCAAATTGGGCCCATTTATTGATACCTCACAGTTGTGCTCTGAGTGCTAAATTGGAAATTGGATTGTAAAAGAGGTGGCAATGTGAGTTTTAGAATAAATTTTCAAGCCTTCAAAAAGTATAGGCATGCAGAACACTTGTAACGTTATTATATTTATCTATATATTTTAGACATTACATTATCTATTTATAGTTCAGCAGGTATGACACGCTCATCAGTTTCCAAATTATTTGCTGGCTTCCTGGCACACCTCTTAGTTATTTTTATCTGATATTTCAAATAAATTAAAAAATGCCTTGAATTGCATGATTAGTCCATTATGTATTCTGTTTATTACAATTATATGAACTTTTGATTAACCTCCATAAGTTTCATGAATAAATTACCTGGATCACAGGAAACTGTCAGTTAATGTTAGAATGTTTCAGTGGGGAGCTTCCAAGAGATTAATCTACCTCTTTTTTTCGGCAGCTATTTTCAACTCAGCTTCCTTTAACAGCAATATATGCTGTTGCTCAGTTGTGATGAAGAACATGTGAATAGATTTGTAGCCCACTTAGAATGAGTGGGTGCAAAATTTACTCACAGAGTCATATCTTTGGAAGATGATTTGTGCCCTTTTAAATATTGATGGCAGAGTTGCTCTAACATGATGAGGATGAATTGTGCTAATCACAGTGAGTCTTCCAAGCTATATGACAATTCAGACATTTCTCTCTTCTATCTTCTCTGGGTGGTGATGAACAATTTCTTGTTGAGAAATCCCTTGTTTATTTGTTTATCTATTTATTTAACCATACATATGACAATTACCCAGAAAAAAAAAATCTCAAACTTCTGGCTATTCATCAAGACTAGATGTTTGCCAAACACCTGGTTCTATTTTTGACCACAATTCTTCCCCATTCGCACACATTTATTTGCCAAAGGTCTATTTTCTGCATAGCAAATTTCATTTATACAGATGACTCAAACTTCCCTTTTCATAAAGTAATCTAAAAATCAGAAGAGAAGGTGATAGAAATCTAGTCTGTGGGTACACAGATATTTTCTGGAGTCAGCTGAGAAAAGAACAACCAAGATAGTATCTTGTCAATCAAATTCATCACACCTGGTGCTTGTTACAGAATCAAAAAAGAGAACTAGAAGAGCATTTGCTGGCCTATTAAGACCAGATAATAAACCTTCATAGATCATCAGCAGGTAAAAGAAAACTTAGAAGTATAAGGCAAAGCATGGACACCAGGAGAGAGTGCTGTCAGCCATTTGATAAATACTACAGAAGAAGAGCTCGGATTGGAAAAGAAAGTCATGAAATCATAAGCAACAATGGTAATGACAGAGGGCATATCTGCAAGTGGCAAGAAATACAGAGATGTCCACAGCAGTATCTCATTGCTGCCCTTTCCAGTTGCTGTTTAACAGCATCACAGTGATGAAACAGTTCAAAACAAGAAAGCTAGTGCAGTGGGTGATCAGGAAGTGTTTAGGAAGGCAAGAGGAGGCTAGGGACACTGTAAGAGAGCACCAGGCCTCTTCTACAAAAATAGTGATAGGACTAGAAGGAATGGCCTCAAGTTGCATCAGGGAAAATTCAGGTTGGACGTTTGGAAAAATTTATTCTCCAAAAGAGTGGTCAGGTCCTGGAACGGACTGCCCAGGGAGGTGGTGGAGTTATTGTCCATGGAGGTGTTTAAGAAATGTTTAGATGTTGCACTGAGGGACAGGGATTAGTGGGAAATACTGGTGATAAGTGGGTGGTTGGACTGGATGATCTTAGAGGTCTTTTCCAGCACTGGTAATTTTATGATTCTCTGATACCGATATAGTGAATATAGGATATTTCTCTCTTGCATTAGCTTATCTTTAGACAAATCTTACAAGACAAAATTTGTTAAGGCTTTCTTAAATAATCACACAGAAAATGTCCTGTGAGTTTATAATAGTCCATGGGTTCAGTTCAGTTTTGATGGAAAACCACTGGGAATGATCATCTAATGACTCTGTACTATAAATATTATTAACATACTGATTATATCTTTTTCTATTCTGTTTTTTCATAAGAGATAGACAGAGATGGTGCCAACTGCTTTGAGTAGCTGGCAGAAACAGAGAACTGGATGAAAACCAACTGGCTGAAGCTCAGACTGGAAAGATAGACGTCATTCAGGAGATGTATTTTACAAACAAAACATTGCACCAAATTGCTTCTGAAATGTTTTCCCATTAGACTCAGAGTTCAGTGGGATTCATAGACCAACACTGGGGTCAGCTTTCTAAGGAAAAAGGAAAAATTGTAGATCTTGTATGTTTTCTCTTGTGGATAACTACACAGAATAATTCAATTTCCTTTTCTGTGATCTGTAATCACAGAAGTCCCAGGATGTCTACAGTAGAGGAAAAAATGCAAGAGCTGAGCACCACAACAACATTACTCTTCACAGGGATATGAGGGTGCAAGACGAATGGAGGCAAATGATGGCCAAAAAGAGCAGGGACCAAAACTAAAAGCATTATTTTAATTATCGATGATATGTAAGTTCAGATGCAACAAAGCCAACAAAAGAGATAAGGAAAGAAGAAATTGTGGGTGTTAATAACAGGTGTTTTTTTTTTCTTTTAAGTAAATCATGGAGGATAGATGGTAAGATTGTATAAGACGTATTTTCTATGAGCTCAAGTATTAGAACTGTAAAGAGGCATGAATTTAAGTAAGAGAGCTATTTGTTATAAAAACTAACAATGTGTGCACTTGAAGTTCATTGGTAGTTCTTTAGAGCAATCTTGGCAAATAGTGAAAGAAATATATAGGATGCTACAAGCCTTTTGGTATAATTTCCTTCTGCTTCCCAAAAACAATAAAATAATATACAGGAGCTCTTTCACTGTCCTCAGTGCAGTGACATTTTATGAAAGGTAAAGCAATGCTGCACCTACTGACTTCCCTTGTCTATTTACAAGAGGAAATGTCATCAAGCATTCAAAATGTCACTACCTGCTGAGATGACGTCACCAACGCCTGCCATGGAAATGTTCCTTCCTCTTCAAATGCTGATGTTTTGAGCAATAATCTGCTTAAAGAGATCTTGCTGTGGTTGGAAAATGGCAGTGTGCATAATAACTACAAAAATGAACACAGGAGCAAACAGATTTCCTAGGACTCAAGACATTTTTCAAAGAGCGCCAACAAATATTCACTAATATTGCCTGCCTCTTAAGCCAATTATTACTGTAATACAAAGAGGTGCTGTCTGCTTAAACCATCTTGTTACAGTTCTCTAAAAAGTGTCATGTACACAGAGAAGCATATTTGTAATCTTTATACTAAGTACACTTCAACTTAATTGCATCACCTCACAAAATTATATAAACAAGGCTTTTGTATTTGTGCAAGAGATTCTCTCAAGCTGTAGAACTTGCACTTGCTAATGAATTCCACGGTGTACTGTCAGAGGGGTTAGGATCTACAGTTTTTGTTTGTTTATTTATTCATTTATTTTGGTGAAAAATAGACAAAAGTCATAAAATCTGAATTTCCTGTCATTAATTTTTTTTTCCTGGATTCAGATCTTATCATTCATTTCTTGCCTGTGTTCAAACTTTTGTTGTGATTTCTAACAGAAAAAAAAAAAAAAAAAAGAATTTGATATATATTGTTTATCTGATTTCTACATTATCAAATATTCCAATAAGTATTTTTGTCTACAAAAGGTAGTTAAAAAATGAAATTAATTTCCTTTTTCATTAGTTGGTTTTATCTAAGAGGAACATATATAGATTTTTACAGCCTAAGAACTTGTAAGCATATGCATAGAACACAAAGTGAATCCTATAAATTGCCTCGACAATAAGATGTTAAAAAATCCAGTTATGCTTATTATTATTATTATGCTTATAATTACTAATATTCTTGTTCTGCTTTTTTTTTTTTTAATTTAAAACTTAAATAAAAGAAAACGTAGCACAAAGCTAATTAAATATTTTTGTTATTCTAACCTGCTACTGCTGATTGTATCCTCAATGTTACGGCTGTGCCCCTTATAGAACATTTGAATACTCAGAACCTCCGAAATAAAACATAGGGAAACAGTAACAAACTTACATAAAAGTAATCTTTTTCCTTGACAAACCTTTTAACTAAGAATTCCAAAAAGGTTCATGTAGGCTTTTAAGATCCATACATATTGGCAAATATTCTGACTAAATTTTTAAGTACAGTAAGCCCCAACCAATGACCAGAACAGTGAAAGTATTAATAATCATGTTAATAAATATCTTAAAGCCTGCCAAGCAACCAGCTACTCCAGAAGAATTACAGAGCATGATTTATCAGCTATGTTTTCACATGAGATTTATTTGTAACAACTAACAAATACAAATATCAGAGATAGATAGGGGTTAACTTAAATGAAAGTGATGGGTGAATATCTTAATCTAATCTCTGTAAGAAGATAGACCCTCTCTAGCAGTGCAAAAATGTCTGCAGAACTTTCTCATTCAGTTCAAAACCAAACATGAGATAATCACTTCTGCAAACCAGCAACTAGAACCAGCTTCTTCAGCCCGGGCGTGAAAATGTTATGGCATCTATAAGGGTGACTTCTCTGTGAGACATGGAGAGTCATAGACAATAGTTTAAGATCCTTGACCTCTGGGGAAAAATAGGTGCTGAGCACCTCAATCATACCAAGATAGTATTTGGGGATTTTACAAAACTTCTCAGGTAAAATGTTGGTTTCCATTAGCTTGGAAAAGAAAGAAGGTGCAAGTGAGGGACAACTTCTGCTCATATTCAACCAGAGTATCTGGACACTTATTCAAGGTCATTCAGGAAATCAGTAGCTGGACTGAGTGCAGATAGATATGCCTCAACCTTCTTTGCTTTAAATAACAGATAGAGACAATTCCCTAACTTTCTCATATTTCCATAGAGATTTCCAGGCCAAGTTTCACTTGAGTTCAGATGAGTTGTGAGCCAGTGAGCAGCTTATCTGAATCTCCTAAGTTTCTGAAGATTTCCTATCTCAAGATTACAAACTTATTTTTAGCAGCTGTCCAACTTTTAATGTGAGCCATAAACGTCAAGTCAAGCCAAGTTTATAAAACTATCAGATAAAACTAAGATTCTCAGCCTTCTAAATTACTCTATTAGCATCAATGAGTAGGACGCATTTTTGTAGATATGGTTATACACAATTTAAAATTCATCTGCATATTCCAAAGTTAAATGAAAAAGCTGCTCCCTGGAGATTAACTGAGGATCCATATTCCTATTACCTCAGCTATATCTTTCATAATTTTTCTAAGAACATTTCTGCTACTCAGGCTATTTATAGCAAACACTTAATAGGGTCTCAGTTCAAACTACTATGAGGATGCACCCCGGTCCCAGTAATACTGCCCGTTTAATCAGCTGAAATGACATTCTATTTGTGTTATTAAAATGATGATTCCATCTACACAATCAGTGCAAACAACAAAGGTTCGGTCACAGAGGTTGTGCGAAAAATAAGCCTTCTATAAATATGGAGACAAGCCCAACACACCCCAAATCTTCTTATAACAGCATTTAAGATTATTTAACTATTATTAATGGTATTTTCAATGACTTCTCTGGAACTGAAATAATATGTTACTGAAAATATAGTATAAATGAGTTATTTCAGTGTAAAAACTACTGAAAAAAGGTTACATCCTGAACAAGATCCACATATTAAGGCCAATTTTTAGACTACAAAACAGTGACCTCCAAATTTTGCAGATATGAAGAAAAAAGACTTATTATTGTACAAGCTTTCAGGTAAGTTTTCCTATAAAGTTTAGAAAACTAGACAAAATATCCACTTCAAAAATTTCAAAATATTTATTTCTTACTTTAGGAAGTCTATATTTATTCCCTTTGAGCCAGACTACAAATAATTAGTAAAAAAAGAGTTAACTATTACCACTTGCACAGTTCCAGCTAGAAACTTACCAAATTCAAACTAAAAGATACATATCCTGAACATTACAGTTTAAAATGAATTACTGTTGCTCTTAGTAATTAATAAATTATTACAGCTATGGCTGTATTACAGTACCTGGTCTGGCTGTTGGAACCTGGATGAATGCCCCTTACCACTGGAAAAGATCCAAGCACACATCCCTCTGTTTCACCATTTCCATAACAAGAGTTCCTCAAAGATGTGCCACATCCTTTAGCTTGAGCAGTTTGTATTCCAGGTACATAGGAAATATTGGAAGGTCATCTGTCCTGAAATATAGCCCTAATTGGAAATAATTCAGAATACATAATTAAAAATTCATGCCATTAAGCAAACACTTCTGTTTGAGCTATCTTATTTTCTTCAGGAAAATTACTTTCACATTTGCTTGTAATTTGACATCACTGAACGAATGTTTGATAAAAACATCACTAGCTCTCAATTGCAACTATTGAAGGGAATGACCTGGGTGGAAATTACCGAGTTGTAACTAATTCTAAATCATTCTCTCTGGTAGGATATAGTAACATACAGGCTATCACAAAGAAGGCATGGAAGTACTGCTTCACAAATCACTATTGTTCAGAACATACAGAATGAAAAATCTGTGGCTTTGAATCTCCTGAATCAACACCCTCCTTAGGTACAAAGATCTCTCACATGCAGCTGGCTAGACCTGATATTTGGCACTACTTTGTGATTTCTTGGGCAGAGAATTCTGGTTTTGATTCTTCTCTGAAAGACAGTCCCCAGACAGGATGTTCAATATTTCAGCTATCTGAACATCTACTTTAAAGACTTCTTTCTGACATCCTGTGTTTGCCTTCACTTTCTACCCTGCTGCTACTCTATCATGCAGGCTAGGCTGTACATGAAGTGCCTGAGGGATCACAGTAAAGTTACAAAGCAAACAAATGTCCTCCACATTCAGTTGCATCCTGCCCACCACAGTATAGTTCAGCTGGGTGAAGATTTTTAAAGCACTGAAGGAGTAGCTTCATTTTACCTTCACACTTTTTTTTTCTTTTTGGAGACTAGAGAAGAACATTCCACACATACACAGGCTCTGTGATACTCAGTACTGCAAGTGTGAATCAAGCAAGAATAAGTAAATTTTCAAGATCATCCACAGAAAGAAATTTATGAAACAAATTGGCCATGACATAGACAAATAAAAGACTGATGATCTCTAGCACCTCCTATTTAATAGTCTTAAAGCTCATTACAAATGTTAGTAAGCCAAGCATCATTATGCGTAAGAATAATAATAGTGTTTTTCTGATCTAAAGAATGCTAAAAAGGAACAGAATTGCCAGCATTCTGTTTTTCATAATGTGCCTGTTCATGCATTCAAATAGTTTGTGGGTATAATTACAACAACTGCAAGTTTCTGTTGGCCTATTAGATGCATAACTAGCTATTTGCATCTGCAAATATCTTATTTACGTGTATGGTCACTGTTATGTCTATGTACATAAATTAAGTATTCAACTGCACACATCAAAATGTTCATATACTTATGAGCAAAAAACTCTGTAAGCTAAGCCATACATCCTGCTGTCAACTCTGAGGCAGAATGGGGAATACAGCACAAATTGTCAAACTCCCAGGCCTGTTGTTTAATCATAAAGCCTCACATATTCATAGAAGCAGAATGAGAGATGTAAGTAAGACGAAAAAAACAGTTCACTCTCTTCAGCTCAGTGAGGATAGTGTTGATCCCACTGCAGACTCCATTTTGACTTCATTGAATTGTTACAGTTGAGGGTCAAGCACTGTTGTTCCAGAGAATAGATCACTTCAACTACTGACTCCTTGTGAAATAATTCTGTAGGTTTAGTGGAGTAGCAGATATTCAGCCCCAATCTTTGCAAAGATTGACCAATATATATATATTTTATATTATTATTCAGTAATCTAATTTGAAATCAATTAAATCAGAGGATTTTTTAAGTAATTGGACACTTTAAACACTTTGCCCTGGCAACCGAGAATCTAACTTCAATCATCTAAGAAACATAAAATAAGCTACTTTTTTTTTTTTTTTTTAAGAAAATAACTGATTTAGTTTCTTGAGGTATCTTAAGTAATACTTAATGCAGAGCTGTAGCAGAGAGTGTACAGCTATATGGTAAAAGACAGTAAAAAAATGTGAAAAAAGAGCAGAAGCACGTCTGGAGAAACTAGATGGTGCTTACTGAGACCTACCAGCTTCTGAAGTCACATTGAATGTAATTCAAAACATCCAAACACAAAACAATGATAGAGGATGAAAAAAATGGAATAAAACACAATCCTGTCTTCTCTGGGGGAATAAGAAAGCACACAAGAGCAGAAAGTCTACAAAATTCACAGAAAAAATTCCTTGGAAAAGGCATGGATCAGGATCTATAAAGGTTCTTCTCCTGTGCAACTCTTGGCAAGTCACTGCAGAATTCACACAGTGCTCTGGCATCTCGAGCAGAACTTGATGGCAGAAGCCAAAATCCAAATTTACAGCATAAAATCTTTCTCCTTAATAAATATACTTCATTGTACAGATCCTAAACTTCGTAGGTATCTCTCTCTTAATCTAAAATTCATTGCTATTGTTCTGTTTCCTGAGAATGCAATAATCAGGTACATCATGATTCCAGTATTTTCTCGTGTAATTAGATTAAGCTTTCTTGAAACTAAGTCCTTTAAAGGTCCCTAGGTGGTAGATATTTTAGAACTCAGTTCTACACAAAACACAGCAGATGTCACACTAATCATAGAATCAAAAAATCATAGAATGGCTTCAGTTAGAAGGGATCTCAAGGATCATCAACTTCAACCTCCCCCTGCCACAGGCAGGGTTGCCAGCTGCTAGATCAAGTACTAGATCAGGCTGCAGAGAGTCCCATACAACCTGGCCTTAAACACCTCCAGGGACAGGGCATCCACAACCTCTCTGGGCAGCCTGTTCCAGCACCTCAGCACCCTCGCAATAAAAATTTTCCCCCTGACATCTAATCTGAAATTCCCTTCCCTTCATTTAAAATCATTCCCCCTTGTCCTGTCACTAACTACCCATGTAAAAGTTTATTTTCCTCATGTTTATAAACTCCTTTTACATAATGGAAGGCTGCAATGATGTCTCCCCACAGCCTTCTCTTTTCCAGGCTGAACAATCCCAGTTCCTTCAGCCTACCTTCATAGGAGAGGTGCTACAACCCTTGGATCAATTTTGTGGCCCTCCTCTGGAGGCTCTCCAAAAGCTCCACATCTTTCCTGTGTTTTGGCCCCAGACTTGGACACAGTACTCCAGCTGGAGCTTCACAAGGGCAGAACAGAGGGCAATAATCACCTCCCTCACCCTGCTGACCATCCCTCTTCTGATGGAACCCAGGATATTGTTGGCCTGCCGGGCTGCAAGCATGCACTGCTCGTCACTAATTGTGATTTTTTTTTTCCCTACATCTCTTCTCTTGAGTGCAAGATTCTTGGTACAAAAGGAGAATAGCACAAAGGGATATAACTCCAGATAACACACATTTATTCAGATAGAAAGGGAATCTTAAATTCTGCCTCTTCTTTCCCAGAGTAGCTGTACATTTTTATTTTGAACTGCCATTGGAAAAAGCAAGGAAATAATCCAGAGTGCAAATGCTATTCCACCTCTCTAAAGGCAGGTTACAAAATACACCTGTGGCTAGTGCTGGTTTCATTGGTGGTTATGATTACCCATTAGAAAGGGATCATTTTTAATACCTGAAACAGATAGCAGCTATGTCACTACCTGTACATCTCAGGAATGTGTGCTTCATGTCCTCTTACCCCTAACGGCAATCTCTCCTGCTTCTTACCACTGCTGTCATTTACTAGGAACTGTTGAGATCCTGAAGCCTTATTCCACTTGAAATAAATTCCTGCTGCCAAAATACATGTCTTGGCTGAATTTTGATTTCATTGTTGCCAACAACCTGCTTATTCCTCTCTCTCATATATTATTTCTCCATTAAACATCCTTTCTGACAGCAGTTAGTGACATTCAAGTTGGTCTTTGTCCATGGACACTCCCTAGATTACTTGTATCAAACGAACGAGACACCCTTCTGTATGAGTGTATGAGCAAGTAGGTGACCCCATTTACAAATCTTCATTAAAACATAAAAAAAGGGTGAAACAATTTAAAGTCATTAACATATTGGGTCAAATTATGATCTCAATTATAAAGGAGTAAATCTGAGGCAATTACATACACTCAGAATATGATCAAAATCTGGTGCAAAATAACTAGAACATTTCAGTTGCTCTTGGTGAAATTTCATTAGTGGAATAATGTAAATTAATAAAGACTACCAAAATTGAAGTTGTCAAAAAATTCACCGATAATGAAGTCTCAGGTTGCACTGTTAACAGAAAACCTATCAAGTAAAGTAGACAAACGAAGCCTCAAGGTCCTGGTGATCAGCGATAGAGCTACTTATGATCTTCACCCTTTTGGTGGGATCATGACTAATCCACTTGATAAACCGAGCATCAATGACCTTTGTTAAAAATTAATTGAAACTTCACTGAGTAAATGATAATTATTAACCTTAAATTATGTGGACATATAATTATCTAGACTGGATTCTCTGCATACCTATTACAGGGGCACAACCTTTCTCCCCCAGATCCTTTCCTCATCACATGCTCATATCAGCAAGTACTTACTCTAAACACAATTCAGACAGAAATACATTAAGCAAACATTTCATTGTTGTAAAAAACAAAAACAAAAAAAATCAATACCTTTTTCGGACAAGAAACATCAGATTTAATATTGCAAATAAACATACACATCCCTCTCCTAAAACAAGCGTGTGGCTTCAGGTTCAGGCTTCACTTGCATTCAATGCATTCACTGGGATGGGTGCCCACTGACTCAACAGAGGATGGATGGTAGACACACTAGAGAAGCTTTTTTTTCATTTTCTTGCCTTCTATTCATACTATTGCCTATGACACCTTGCATTATTACAGATAGGAGATTAGGTCTTGATTGTGTCTCAGGGGAAAGCAGGGAGTGGAGAAAGCAATCACTATCATCAATATTAAAATGAAGAACTGTTGGACAAAGAGATCGAAGTAAAAATACTTTTTCATTACAGATAGGACATTAGGTCATGATTTCTATAGAAATGCATGTGCTTTGTCCAGAAATTTTTTAATGCTATAGGGGAACTGGAATTTCTGTCTGATAAGAAATTAATGTATCTGGAAAAAAGTAGTTTTTCCTCAAAAAATAGTCAAACTTGCACATTCTCAACACAGGGAAGCAACCGGAGAATGCAAACTTGTAGACATGTCTGGATAACACCACTTTCAGACTGCCAAGGAAAAGGATGATGCATCCTATTCTCACACAAATTCTCAAACTAAAACAGCTATTCTCAGACTATAACAGACCATCTAGCCTGCTTCTGGAATAGCCATTAGCTTCAGAAGCTTTCTCACCTACCTCAGGAAAATCTGAAGGGGTTATTTGGTTAATTTATTTTTAAATAATGTGAAGTGTGGGCCAGGGGGACCCACAGATGGCTATGACTCATTTGAGTGGCTGCCCACTTGGCAGGTAGCCAAGCCACAGCTGCAATGCAGGACATGGCATGAGAGAACATAGAAGACCACTGCAGTTTTGTTGTGTCTCAAGGGAAAGCAGGGAGTGGAGAAAGCAATCACTATCATCAATATTAAAATGAAAAACTGTTGGACAAAGAGATCAAAGTAAAAATACTTTTTCATTACAGTGCTCCGGATAAGTGAACTAGACTTCATTCTTCCAGTATATGTTGCCATTTTATATCTATGGGTCATAAACACATGAATATCAACTGTGCTTGCAAGAGTCCAGCAGTCCTGGCACACAACTACCAGGTGTTCAAGGCAGGGAAAAACCTTTGCATATGTGTCTGGCTTAGCATTTCCCAGGGAATCTGTGACAGATGAAAGGATGGCATCTACTTTCCCCAACTGTTTTTGAGAACACAGTAACAACAAAATAATTCAACTTTTTAAGTTGAACTAAAGCTACAAACATAGCTCATTGTTAATAGAAAAGATTGCCATTCCATATTAAATTAAAAATAGTAATAAAAACTTTATCTTTTTCAGGTCAATCTTTTTTTTCCCTACCTCCCTCACCAAAATAAAAATAAGTTTTACTAAATTCACAGTAAATATATCCATAATTTTTAAAGGCGGTGATTTTCAGTCCTTAAAATTATTCAAAACAGATTCAAACAAAATACCTTTCAGAAATGTCTTGTCAGCCACTTGGATGTTTAAAATTATATTCTTTGTTTTGTTTTACAATCGTAATAAATTTTTCCATGAATAACTTCACACGCTTGCTTTACCTGCTAATGGCTTTTTTTCCGTTTTTCTCTTTTTTTTTTTTTTGCAAAGCAGCTCTTTTTTTCTTTACTCATTTCCAATAACCCACAAACACTGCTTTGTCTTCATAGATTCCAGTCTTTCTGTGTATCTTTCTATTTTACAACCAACAAAGCAGACATTTTAAAGACTGAAGTTTTCACTGTTTCATAAACTAGTGTGTCCACCCTAAAAAGTTACTGAAATAGACATATACACAGCAGTTAAAATTATGGTTACACAGGCAGTCTTATTTATGGCATTTTCTAACTGTTGCAGGTTTAAGTTAAACAGCTCAGTTTTTAAGCCAAGATGGTTTAAATATTGCTAACTTATGGCTAAAACAAGACTTAATATGAAAATGAGCACCAGTAGTGATCAGTGCTGGCTTTTACTGCTGTTAATCCAAACAAATATAAAGCCAGCTTCCACACAATGCTTTTCTATAGTATGAGCGGTTAAGCGCAAGCATCCTGTCCCAGCTCAGATAAGAACAATGCATAACTGGCACTTCAATAAGCATGGGGGTTTTTGGTTTTTTTTTGGGGGGGGGTTGGTCAGTCATGGTATGAAAGAAGCAAAATATTATTCAGTTTGTAGAAACACAGGATGTAATGTATTATTTCAGGAGAAGAAATTTTTGTTCTTTGATCAAGAGTGCCAATTCATCAATGCATTTTTGTATCGTGCAAACATTGAAGATTCTTACAAGTTTTTTTGTGTGTGTGTGTGTGTGTGTGTGTGTGTTTTGTTTGTTTTAAAGAAAAAAGAATTATGAAGAATGCTCAGAGAATTGCATCAATCAATGCCAGTTTCCTGCTTAGAGGCAAACAAGACAGAAAAAACCTTACCCTCATTCTGGCTATACACTGCTCTTTTTTGCATTTTTATGTAAATCACTATCCAAAAACAATTTGTCATCTTTCTTGAAGAAAACCATCCCAAATCTACAAGAGATGCATTTTTAGTCATGAAATGAAAAATAAAAGTACAAAAGGCTGTAAAAAAACTCCGCTTTATGCAGTCATCTGCCCTTCGAAGTCCGTGCACATCCAGGCAATAATAGAGTTCTGAGGGGGAAAGTAACAAAGCCCTAAGCAGGGGTACTACTGAACTTGATTTTGCTGGAAAAAAAAAAATAAAAATGGGTGGCAGTGTAATTTTGTTGGCATTTCCAAATCTTCTCATAATCCCTTGGTAGTACAGTTTTTTCACCTATCTTGGTAGAAACCTGACCTCTGTGTAAGGATTTGTAGATTAAATAATATATATATATTTACATATATATGTACAAGTACACATAATTATTATAAAATATACTGCAAAGAAGTAGTATTACCCTTGCTCTCTTAAACATATATATTATATATAAATACACACACTTACTCCAAAAATAATGTTTCCTAATTATTTCCATACAACAGATACAGAGAGCACAATAACACTATCTGATAGAGCACATTCTCAACTACAAAACATTATGTTTCAACATAGTCATCACCATTAGCTATGCATTTTTGGCCAGCAATGAACAACAGCCTGCATGCCATGATCATAAAATCCTGCACCCGTGGAAGTGACTCTCTGATGCAGCTGCTGAAATGCACCATCCTGGGGTTCACCTCACTGTTTGGCTACATAAACATTCAGCAAGTGTTGATGAATTTCAATGGGTGCAATTTTTTCTGCATGGAGCTATTCAGTGACATATCTCTGCACCACCTGCACTTCCATGTCAGATGTCATTTTCCAGACTGCCTCTCTGCTGCCATCTGTCACACAGAAACAAACTGCAATGAAATATTGGTGGGAAGGTTCAAGTTCTATTCCCACCACCACCATCTGCCTCTGATGTCATGGGCCAACATAATAAAATAGGAGGCATTACTTTCAGAGCATGCTCACACACATGAACATTTATTTACACATACACATATACACACACGTACACGTTCTTTATTTACATGTGTGATTATTTTTTCTTTCATCATCTGTATAATATAACACTGTTTATCTTTTCCCACCAAAAGGGTTAAACATGTTGCTCCTACCTAAGACCACAATGTGCAGTGTTTTCACAAGCTACAGTGTACTGTAAAACTAAGGCTGAGAAAATTACTTTTATTCAATGCTTCTGCTTTAAAAAGGATAATGATTTCAACTGGTTAGAGCTGTCTGTCCCTACTTAGTTTATTGCAGGGAAGAAATTGTCTGTTCACTCATGATAAGATTATTTGTTTCCTTGGAAATTAAATTATCCATCCCAGTTTACCTTGAAGAGGAATACTATATAATACCTATTTGTTCCATTACACTCTTTAAATCAGAAATAACACTTTACTCCACAGATATGTTCTGTGTAATCAGAGACATTAAGACAAGGTAAAATAGCCTCTGACTGAAACTTAATTAGGCTCCAAAGTTGTCAGCTGTATAAGACTTGAATCCAGTGGAACTAAAATGATCTTAAATAATTTCTTTTAAAGAATAAAACTAAGCCTGAAATACATTTTAAAATTGGCTTTATAAATTTATTTTTCTATGTATAACTCTCAGGAAAATTTACCACAGGAAGCCAAGTCAAGTGCATGTGTTCACTCAATGAAACCAGAACAGAGTTATTGATATCTTCACAAGAGAGAACAATGGGAAGGGTGAAACCTTATTTTTCACCTAATATTTTTAATTCTATGGTGTAGAATTAATACAGGTATGTAGTCTAATATGTTTTCCCATTTCCAGCTGGTTGTACATAAATATTTAAATAAAAGCTGGTTTTCAGAGTCACCGGTTTGTAACAGTATCATCTCGTAGCTAGGTGTTAAGGCAAAACTGAGTGAAGGGGGCTTAAAATTTAAAACAGGTTTTCATAAAATCATCATAATTAGCAACAGCCATGCTTTTAAGCTCAGGAGAGCACATCACAAATGATGGGTAGGGCATTGCAGGGCAGAGTTCTTAAGGCACTTTTCGACAATAGGCATTGAAAACAGTTCAAATCTTTCATAAAACTCATTTACAGAACTGCATAATCCAAATGATTCATTAACTTCTTTATATATAGAGAAAAAAAAAAAAAAGGCAAAAAAAGGCTCAGAAAATGAGGTTTTTCCATAGCATACTTTTCCATGTCTTTGAGGGTGATGAAGAGAAGCTGGTCTTATGATGGTTATAATGGATTAAGAAACAAGGCTTTGCGCAATTGGCTTCTATGTAGGCTTGGAGTTTGACCTTGAACAAATTGTATAATCCCTCTGCTACTGTTACTCCATTTCTAAAACAAGCATAATTCTTACCTACTTTGAAGAACTGTTCAGCAGATTAATTAGATGTTTATGGGATGCTTTAGATGTGGAATATATTAAATCATCTACTTTATTTGAGGCTTATGTATATTTATGCTTAACTGAGTTCTAGGCGTAGGATTTTTCCAACGAAACAGAATTCTGCCCCACCAACCCTCAATAGAAAAAGTTTGACCATAAAAAATTCACAGAAACAGAGAGCTTGATGAAGCTTTAAGAAGAGAGATTGCTCAGGTTCCTTAGATTTTTGCATCCATTCTAGCCCAACTTGGAAACGTGAGTTTTTCATTGACATGCATGTTTACTAGGCCCACTTTCCAATTAAAAGAAAGTATACAACAACCTTTACTGTAGCACTAACACTGAAATATCTTCTCTATGATCTTGCTATCTAAAGTCTCACTTATACTTTAACAACTGCTATTTGGAATATATCGTACAATAGTATTTTTCCACTTCTCTCATCTTGCAAGTATGCACTGCAAAATGCAACTAGAAAAACTAGGAAAGACTTCAAGAAGTTCAGTGGCAGAAATGGTTCAGTCCATAGGTGGATTGAGGGCTGGAAAGGGGATTTTATACATTATGGAAAGGTCCATTTTTAGGTTTACTTAGTAAATTAATTATATTATTTGTTGACTAGCATTTAACAGGAGGGAATGTGAATTAAACATGTTTAGGTATCAGTAATTAAAATGTCAAAGCATCTCCATGAAGCATAAGAACAAACTGGACCAAAGAAGAAAAATTACAAAAAAAATTGAGTAATTCTTCCAATGAACTGGACTTCTTCACCTCAGGATAGCAAAGCATGCACATTCAGTAAGTAAGGAAAATATTTTATGGAATCTAAAAGCAGGAACAACACACATTGAATAAAATCACCTTTCAACATAAATATAGCTAGCCCGATTTATTTTGTGATAGCCATCTAGTGCATACTAGTGAGTGACAACAGTGGCTCAAGGAGTTACTCCAAATTTTTTACTGGATTGCTAGGTAAGGTGAATATCAGAGACTCATTTAAAAAGTCACAACAGATCACAGATTTCTTTAAGTACGTTGTTGTTTTTTAGGGGCATTCTCTTCAATAATCGCTACTTTATTAACACCTTATTCATCTGCATTTTTGCCCTTAAAATACTGCTTTTCCATTCTGAGACCACAATCCATGGACTTTTCTTTTTTGAAAAAAAAATTAGTTCCATATAGCTTCTTATATTTATTTATTTTTCCTAAGATGTACTGACATCAGAAGCATGGAATTTCAGTCTCAAGCAGTGGCTTTAGCAGTCTGTACTGTTCAGATACAATGGTTTGATGTTCATTATTTTTTTGTTCTGAAGCCATCCTGCTGTTCTCACCAAATGAGAAGCAGGTCAGAACCAAGCTATTTAATTAGCTGGGAAGGCAGGTGATGTTTAAGCACATTGCTAATGATTTTCTAACTGATAATAACTTACTATCAGGGATAGATTGACAACAGAATTTCAAAACAACATTCAGAAAATGGTAATTCATGACAAAGATGTTTGAGGTATAGATTACAATTAGATTTATAAAAAGGAAAAGCTACAGATGAATAGAATATAAAATATTACAAATAATGGTACTTACACTTTGTTATGCCTAAACAACACTCAAAAATCTGTATCTGAATGAACAGTAACAAAGTAAAACAACAGATCTGGGTTATAATTTTTTTTTTTACTTTTTTAAGTCCCCTAATGAGATCTCAGATTACGGAAGTATACAAAGCAGCTCAGCAGCACATGCAATTTCTGATTTGCTAGGTGGAGGAGAGCTTGGACCAGGTCTTAGTCAGAACTCCAAATGCATACGTACTGGGCACTACTAAATTTTGCATGATTTCTTCCAGAATAAAATCTGTATTGTTCACATTGTTCAATAATAAAAATATAAATAGCTCATTTTCCTGTAATTTTTCTCCTTGAAGGTCCCTCTTTCAATATATCACAAAAGCTATTATACTCAGAAATGTCATTTTTAGTTTAAGTCTGCTGCTCTTAGGGTGAAGTATTTCTAACCTCAAGAACTTTTAGTCTCCTATCCTGATCAAAGTGAGAAAACAAGTCGGGAGCATTTTTGGATTTCTAAGAGGAAATACAGAACTAAGGGCTTTAATAATCAGAAATTAAGTTTTCTTAGATGCAGTAACTTCACAAAAGTCAACAGCTTGACTCACAGATAAACAAAAGCAGCTGATTTGAAGTAAACCCACCACTACTAAACACACTTAAAAACCACCCGTGACTGAAAAGTTTCAGTTAACATGCAAACAAAACAAGTCTCTGTAGTGAAGAACTATTTTTCAGTAATCAGAGATGCATATTTAGATGAAAAATTATCATATAAGCAATGAGGCACTAGCTGGTATAGTAAAAACAGTCTTTTCCCTGTAGTTAATGAAAATCAGCTAGACAGCTATATGATTAATAAGACTTTCATCATTTATTTGCTAGTAGGTGATTCAGTAGGTAGTGTTATTAAAGGCAGTATGCAGAACCTTAATTTAATGCATTAATTAGTACCAAATCATGGAAGATTATACTGTAGAAATAGGGATTCAGCATGCAATGTCCTTGCCTGTAAGGACGGTAAAAGCCATATCTGCTCATCTATGGAAGCAGGATCAAAGACAGATCTTATTTAGTCACCTAGTAGTGTTTCAATAGTTATCAAAAGACTCTTGAATTTGAGGATAGAGATTTTGTCTTAAAAAGCAGTCCTCTGGGAGAGAGGCTTCAGGAGGATTCAGGGTTAAATAGGGCACTGCTTCTAATCTTGCATGTAAACTAAGTAACTGGGAGAATGCTAAGAGAAGGTTTAGGTTATCAGATACAGTATTTTGGATACTCAGATTATTTATTTAATCCACTGAATTACATTGTCATTTTGATTCCTTCATTAAACTTTTCTTGAGAGAAGAGGCATTGTTCTAGAATTCACAGATAGAATTATAATCAATCACAGGAGAAATTAAATGCTTGTGAAGAAAAAAAACAAAAAAACCACATCAACACATTCTGATTTCAAGTCATTCAAAATCATAAACTCATTCATACAGACACACAGTTATAGAGACAGATCTTTATTAAGAATGCTCCTGTATCTTTACAAGCATGTTCCATGTAACTTTTACCTCCAAATCTCTACCAAGCTACACCAAGTCACGATAATTATTGAGTCTATGGATTTAATTATAGGAGGTTTCCACATAATAGAGTAAAACCTACCTTATTAAAGTGAGAAGTGTTTGTGGGTCTTTTTGTTGTTGTTGTTGTTTTTAATTTATTTAAAATGAATTTGGATGGCACATCTTTTTGTTGGTACCATACCATTTCCACGTCTATTGGAAAACTGGGACCTTTAAAACTGTAAAGATGTCTATGGTGGAAAATCAGAAATAGCACAGTTTTCTTCCTTTCAGGACACTAAAGAAAGCACTAGAACATTGCAACACTAGCAGATAGTAAGCACCTATTAACTGGGAATATGCCAGACATAAAAGAGAAAAAAAAACAACAAAATACATTCTACTATGTTGCCTTACAATTTTGCTAATTGACCTTGTAGTTCCTTCATCTATTTAATACCCATCCCAACCATTTGTTGTTGGCAAGCATGCTTGCTATGTACGTATATGTTTCTGCTTGGACTAAGGTATAAATCTGGTTGAGTGCTAGGCTGTATGTAGTCTTTTTCCTGGCTTCTGAAGTACAACATGGTTATTACTATTAACCTGTCAGCCTCAGTGTATATAGCTGGCCAGCCAGCTATCAGGCCCTTACAGCTTTCCCAGTTTATTCAAATATACAGCTTACATACTGAGCCTGGGCCTACAGAATAATAACAATATTTTTGAGCATTCTAGACAAGTAGTTCAGGCAACACAACAATTATTTTCAGTCACAGCCTTTTGAAACTCAACATTGAAGTTCTTCGTAGAAAATATTAGAGGTGCTCTTGACCACCTGTCTCAGAACAGCTGGTCTCTGATGCTTCAGGGGAAAAGCAAGAACTCACCTACAGTACGGCTAAAAGATGATGTTCAAGGGAAAATAATATTCCTAGCTACTATCATTGTGTTCTGCCCTGAAGAATAAGGATTTATATAATTCCTAGATTTCCTATTATTTTTAAAACCCTAGTAACTCTGGATGTTATAATCTATATGAACATCCATTTCCTTTTCTAACCTGACTGAGCTCTTGACTTCAACAATATGTTGTGGCAACAACTTTTGTTAGCTTATTGTTGGCTAAAAAAAAAAAAAAGTCCTCATATCAATTTTAGATTTGGTGTCTTTCAATTTCTTGACTACTGCCTTCCTCTAATATTATGTCAGCAGCTAAGTAGAGAGCCTGCTCTGGCTTCTCTAGTCATTGCTACTCACCGTCTTTTTACACAGTTATTTTTCATGTCCTATCTTGTTCATCTCTATTCTAAAGTAAACTGCTCCTGTCTTTTCATTACTTCATATGGTTGTTTTTCCACTTTTCTAGGCACTTTTATTGCTATTTTTCTGAACTCCTTCTATTTTTCCTGTAGGTTTTTTTTTCAAAATAGAATAAACAGAGCTGAAAACAGGATTGCAGAGGCCACCTAATTTACAAGTAGCATTATAATACCATCAATATAAATTTATTAAAAATCCTAGCCCTAGATTTCTTTTTTAACCATTACTACTCACTGACTAGAAGGGGCTTAGAACTGTTTGTGTTTCCAAGCTGGAAGTCACAACTACAGCACATTTTATCCTACGTGCACTGTACTAAGTAAAATCCTTGGAACATATTTCTTAATATCTGCGGAACTTACTGAATATAAGAGATGATATTCTTTTTCTTATCATTTTTTGATACTCTACATCCTGAGTGTAATCACATGCATTGAACAAGGAACAACACTGTTTTCTATTCACTCTTGTAGGTACGTGATGCCCTAGGCACTTCTCAAGTAATGTACTTTTATTTCAAATAAGAGCCATTGACATTGAGTTATCTTCAGGACAAGCTATGCTGACTGATCTCCTGGAGTATAGCTAGGTCCAGTGAAAGCATCCAAGTCCCTCTTTTGAGAGTAGACAGTAAAATTTACTGTTACCATTTTCACATGATAATGCACAACTGTTGTCGTCATCTTTTTGTATAGTAACAGCTCAGAATGACTGCTGTAAACATGATAGAAATTGTGCCTGGAGCATAATCTCTCACAGGGGACATGTTTGTTGTCATTAGATCTTATAATAGATCTGAGTTTGTAAGATTAGTTTATTCTTCGTAAAACAATCATAACACATTGCTTTATAGGTTACAAAAGGCAGCTTTACACTGAGGTGCTATGCCTTTAAACAAGAAGGAGACTGCTGTACATAGTCCAGAAACAATTTCATACTCAGGGAAAAGCTTATCTGTGGAATCAAGTAAAATATTTTCCTGACTCTCTGAACTAAATATGATCACACCTCTTATGTTTTGGTGGCAGACGGTTCTAAAACAGGCTTAATCATTTAATCAAAGAAAGGGACTCATAAAACAAAATAAGTACTAGTAGAATTTATTTTTTACTATATGAATTCAAAATTTGTCACCTTGTGAACACTAATCACAAAAGAACCTAGGTTCCCAGTCCAATAATTATTCCTCTCTAAACATCTTGCTGTTGCGTTAAGCCATTGAACATAATTCTTTATATTCAGTTTTAAATACTTTTGGAGCAATCCTGTGCAGAATTTGGTGTCTGCCTACTTCTTGCCAGAGAAAAAGACAGAGATGGGGAGATCATAGAATCACCAACGTTAGAAAAGACCCACAAGATCATCCCGTCCCACCATTTACCTATCACCAATATTTTCCACAAAACCATGTCCCTCAGTACAACATCTAAACATTTCTTGAACACCTCCAGGGTCAGTGACTCCACCACCTCTCTGGACAGCCTGTTCCTGTACCTGACCACTCTTTCAGAGAAGGTTTTCCAAGAGTCCAACTTGAATTTCCCCTGGCACAACGCGAGGCTGTTCCCTCTCATCCTATCACTTGATATGTGGAAGAAGAGAGCAACCCCCACTTCACCACAACCTCCTTTCAGGTCATTGTAGAGAGCGATTAAAGTCTCCCCTAAGCCTTCTCTTCTCCAGACTGAACAATCTGAGTTTCCTCAGCTTCTCCTTTTAAGGCCTGTGCTCCAGACCCATCACCAGCTTTGATGCCCTTCTCTGGACATGCTCCAGGGTCTCGATGTCTCTCTTGCAGTGAGGGGCACAAAACTGAACACAGTACTCAAGGTGCAGCCTTCACCAGGGCTGAGTACAGAGGGACGATCACTTCCCTGATCCAGCTGGCAATGTTATTTCTGATACAAGCCAGGATGCCATTGGCCCTCTTGGCCACCTGGGCACACTGCTGGCTCATGTTCAGCTGAGCATTGACCAATACCCTCAGGTACATTTCCCCTACACAGTCTTCCAGCTATTCTGCCCCAAGCTTGTAGTGTTGCCTGGGGTTGATGTGGCCAAACTGCAGGACCCGGCACTTGGTTGTGTTGAACTTCATGTCACTGGCCTCAGCCCAGCTCTCTAGCCTGTCCAGATTCCAGAGATGCAGCTGACCAAGGGAGGTTGCTTAGCGGAAACAGATTGTTTCTACTCTGAATTACCATTTCTGATGTATGAATGTAATATCATTGCTGAGTAGGCTGACTTCTTAGAAATAAAGCAGGAGTAAAGAGAGTCTGTGACCAAGTATAAATGATTGCTGTGAGTAATACATTTGTCATAAGAGAAGAAAGAAATTGCTGCATAGGTGGAACTACTGTATTTTTAGGTGGATGAAAATTTCTACATTTGTATTTTATTAAAGAAAGCAATAGAAAGAGGGAAAACAGCTTTTTTTCTCCAACATTCTTTGGAATTTTTTTTCACTGGCAGACATGAAATTGTACATGTAAATCACCTTTGAAGTTCTTCTTGTTTCTCTCAAATTTGAAGGATCAAAGGTCCAAGCACCTTCAAGGACATCCTTCTGCTCTACTTGAGAGGAAGGAGGTGGGAGAGGCACAACTGATTCCTATCGCTCCCTGGCATCACTCAAGAGACATAGCACATGTATGGAGATTGCTGCTCTCCTTGGATTCATGCGAGGAGCAGCACAGTTCGGGTGGGAGTTGAATTTAGATGCCTGGCTTTGTTATTGTGGGGTTTTTTATTATTATTTTATTTTTCTTTTATTTATTTTTGCCTGTGACAACCTACATACAGCTCTCAAGTAGGTGACTGCTATATCCTCCAACATTATCCTAAATAAAACATAACTTGAAAACAAAGAACATAACTGCAATCTGTCAGTTTTTTGAATGAAAATCCGAGTTATAATCTACATGTTGGCTTTGCATTCGGAAGTTAATGTTGCCCAAGTACATGGCACTATGCCAACAGCTAGAGCAATGTTACAACTTTTGTGGCATTTAAGTATTTCAAGCAGTTTTAAAATAAGCTAAATAAATTAAAACTTCACTCCTTTTTCATCAACGGCCAACAGCTATTAGAAAGAATATTTGCTTCCTGATCAAAGAAATATAGAGGTCTTAGCATGTAGGGATTTTTTGGTTTTGGTGAGATTGTCAATGACAATTCTTTGGTGTTATGATTGGATAAAATAAAGTTTGGCTGTATTATTTCACATCTATAATGCCATGTATATTTTTTCCTTCCAAAAACAGAAATCTTGTAACATATTAGTTTCCATTTTCAGACAGCTTTTATATAGAAGCACAAAATTTTTCACGTCTTTTTCTTTCTGGAAATGACTGTTAAGTGTGTCTGCTCCTGAATACTCTGGCTTATCTGCCAGACGCCTGATCCAGCTTCCATAGACCAAAATGAGGCCCAAACTACCACACTGAATACCCATGTATGATTTTGGCATGCTCATAACATGAAGAGAAACAGCATCAAGCACTTTCCTACTGATCTGGGACACAAACCTCTCCCATATTTACGCTGTACTGTTTGAACAGCTTGCTAGAGTTTGCGCTTGTGCTGCCCTTCCATATTCACAGGAAAGCTTCTTCATGTTTATATATACTACCTTCAGTCTCTCCCACAACAAAATTTAAGAAGCAGGAGTCAGTCACTCACTCATTAAAGACAGAGGATCCAGTCAGCTGCAGAGCTGGTACAATCATTTTTCAACTCAGGGCTTCAGGTATAAACTTTGCCTCTCCTTTATGACTATTTCATGCTAGTTGGGGAATTTATTTTCCTTGCCTTTCCCCTTTTCTTGTTCCTGAAGAGGTGGTTTATTCTCACCCAATTCCTTCCGCTACAAAGCATTTAACAAGAGAGAAACTGCTACTGAGGTGTTGCTAAATCTGGGAAAAGTTCAGCATGATGCTTTAAAATAGTGGTAGAAATTAAGTGCTCCCTGGTGCCCAGAAGCAATAGAAATCATAAGAAGCATTAAGAAAAAAAGGCAGTTTGGGTAGATTTCTATACCCTTGCATTCTCTGCATCTTACATTTGATGTCATTTTAAATATAAGTAGGAATCCGGTCACACAGATGTATATATATACATATATTAAAAAGATAAAAATAGATATTCTAATTAAATATTCCTAAGCATCAAATTCTCATTCATTCTATTGCACATTATATAGGGCTAATGCTGCTGGGTTTTTTTGTTTGTTTGTTTGTTTGTTTTTGCCACTATGCTGCTTCTTTATGTTTATATACAGCATCTGGCTATATTTTGTAGTATTAGAAAATATGACACCAATTCATCAATGCCTTGCACCATCTGTAGTTAATCCATTTGCGTAAAGTAAATGCAAATCAAAGATCTTCCATTACAGTGTTAAACATCAAAGTTCATAAATCAGATTTTGTAAAATTACATTAATTTCTAAATACTAGAACATTTATGGTGACATTCAGAGGTTATTGTAAGTAAAGTAAATATTTGCATGTCCATAAGCATACAGACACTTAAAAGCGGTGACAAATTTCCTACCTTTCAAGAATTAGCACTTGATACAGCAGTGGAATTTTAGTCTCCCTTCCACAAAAAGCACAATGCACAAGAAAATTTAGGCAAAGACAGAACTTTGAAAAGGATTTTTCAAAAATCCCAGCTCTTAAAAATGGTTTTCTACAGACACAAATACTATGTTCAAATTGAATTCAAGATCTTTATTTGTTCTTCCTTCCTAAGTTTTCAGTATTTTCCTTGCAAAGCAAGTGCAGTAAGGCACAAGTGAGGATGCAGTCTGAATTACATCTTTTATATAGGTTCACTGTAATCATATATAGTGTTAGTTCTTCAGATACATTTCAAGATACTTGGTTTATTGCTGAAGATACAGCTCTTGTGGGAAGAGAAAAAAGCAAAATAATTTATTTGAGTGATAGACAGGAGACCGGAATTGTTACTTCAGTGACTAGTACTCCCTTCCTTCCTAGGGCAGAAAAATAATCTCCTGATATGGAATGCCAGACTCAAGCTACTCATTGTCCACACCACACCTTCCAATATAAAAAGACTTCTCTAGCATAATGTGACAGCATCATTAACTGCAAGAGAGATGACCAAGTTTCCTGTATGGGCAGATATTGTCCTGATGGTGTGAAATTTTGAAGTCCATCTCCTGAAGACAAAATCTACACTCCGAGGCATAGCAAGGAAGAGGATGATGAAAGCACTGACCTGGTACTTAATAAAAACATTTTATTTCTGACTTTACATAGAGATCACGTACTACATTTCCCCGTATTTAAAATTAATATAATAAAATGCCTCCCATGCAAATCTGCTCCAAGACCATTTCAGAAAAAAAGATCTAGCTATTAACATTGTTAGCTACAAAGTGGAGATCCTAGCCATGGACACAGCATAAATAACTACTACGTAAAGTTGTGAGCAATTGGATACCTAATTGTAAACATCTATTGTCATTCTAAATGCCCTAAAGCCTCCTATATTGTCTCCAGCTTCAGCTGCAAAGAAAAAGGTCCTAATGTTGTGTCTATCAGAATATCCTAAAGTCTTCTACACCATGGGGAAATCTAAACCATCAATAGAAGCCTATGTTTAAGTGCCTACTTCGCAGCCAATTACACATCATTCAAGTTCATTTTTACCAGGAAAACTCCCTCTTTGTTAAAACTACTTTTTATTAACAGGTCCTTCTTAGTGGTATTTCTCCACATAAAAATGCAATGTATTAAGAAAAAGAAGAACACTATTATTTTTTTTCTCTTCAGGTATGTAACCTCCATCAATGTTAAAGGTACCAAAGTCTCTGCAGACAGCATGCACAGAACAGGCCTCCTTGAGGAGGGAGTGTATCAAACACTGCTATCAACTAGTGAAGAGAAATCAGGCTCCCTTTAATACAAGGACATGGTAAGTTTTGCTTGTATGCTCTATGAAGGTAGCTTCATAATGAGCTAACAGCTCAGGAAATGCAATCTGGTCGGAAAGTAACCCCCAAGGGAGATCCTACTGTTATATTATTTGTACATTATTTGTCATGGCAGTATAAACGCTATTGTCAATTTGAATTCTTTCATTGTAGTTTAACACATTTCTGATCTGATAAAAAACAAAAAACAACAACCAAAGTCTTTATTTAAAAAAAAAAAATCTTAGGTTATTTTTTTCGACCTACTCCAAGAAGTGATTATGTTGTCTAAAATCATGAACTCTGAGCTTCAGAGGAGAAAAGCAGAGAAAAAGACTGTCTCTGCCTCTCTGTAGTAGAGTATAATCTACAAAGATGAGCTTTGCAGCAAATCAAATTTGTAATATTGGATGCACTTGGTCTAGATGATCTTAGAGATCTTTTCCAACCTTGGTGATTCTGTGGTCCTTTCTGTCTTTATCTTTAATAGTGACTAAGGCTTGTTCACACCTAACTTTTGTGTGCACTTACATTTTGTTAAAATAAGATAGCAGTGATAGCAGGGAAGAGTAGGAAAGAGTACTTGAATATTAGTAGGGGAAAAAAAAAGTACAACAAGCAACTCAAGACATATAGAAGGATTTCTTTGTCTCAGTTGTTTGTAGAGATAGAGAATCGTCATAGAATACAATCACAGAATGGGTTGGGTTGGAAGGGCTTCCAAGTCCCCTGCCATGAACAGGTTTATATGAGTTTTAATTCTTTGCTACCAAAATCCTTTCAGTAGTTTGCCATGAACTCTATTTTACAGTATGAGAAGGAATTAAGCTATAGTCCAGACAGTAGGAGAAGCATATGCACCCCTGAACTGTAGCTAGACAAGAAGCACAAAAAAGCAATCATTAATCATACTCAAAAGTACATTTCTTGAGCTATTAACTTTTGAAGGTAGAGGCACCCATAAGTAAAAACACAGACCAGTGAGCATTTGAACAACATCAGACATACATTCACACACAGTATATTTCATTGTATGATCCACATACAAAAGATTAATGTCTCATTTTCTTTATATATTCCGAGTTATTTCTGTAAGTAGACAATAATGGCCAACCTAGTGAGTAATTGGCAACATGTCCCAACAGAGCAGACAAAGACGTTGTTGCTTTCTGGCATCTCAGATGAACAACATGGCATTTGCAGCAGTGTGGCAACCCTGCAGTAACCAATCCCTTCAGCATGTTAAGGGGAGTAGGTGTTATCAAGCGCTGTTTGAAAGGGTGATGGACTCTATCAGAATTTCTATCAGCATTTCAGCTGTATCATCCAGTTTAAAAAAGAGAGGGAAAAAAAAAAACCAACAACTTCTAAATTTACTAAACATTTTCTTTACACATACAGGGACAGAAAAGTCAATCATTGCTAATGTACAAGTTCAGATGTTATCTTCACTTTCATGAGAGTATTTATTCTCAGATAATGTTCTCCCTGAAAGTTATTAGGAAATAATCATTGTACTTTTAACTCAGATTCAGATAAGACTTACTTTTCACTAAAAATGTGCCTAGCTCCTTTCTTTCTTTCCCTCATCTAGAAACTTAGCTAGGAAGATTACACTCAGAATTTTATTCTATTTGTAATGAAATAGTTATTCAAAAGCAGTGAGACATTCCATTTTAATACAGCACTGACTCGATAGCTTATATAAGTATCATCAGAAAAAGAAAAAAGAAAAAAGAAAAATCCTACTATCTATTACAATATTATTTTCTCCTAAACTCTATTACAGGTTGCTTTTCTGAGTTTATTTTGCTCATCTGTAGTAAAGTGCATTTAAATATTCAGGAAAAAAAAAAAAAACCACCCAAAAAAGCGGTATTTCTTTAGCCTTGTTTTTTCAGGTATATTTATCATCAACAGCACTTCTGCATGTATACCCAGGAGTTGCAGAAATTACATGTTTGTTTTTGTGAGTCAGAGCAGTAAGACAGTGGTAAAACTCCATCTGGTAAGCAAGCAAAAGTTCATTTTTGTGTTTCTGTTATCGTTAAGTGTTATTCAAGATCCTCATTACACTTGTCATCCTAGTGCAAGGTTAATTAGAATTAATAAATGCTGTACTGATCCAAAAGGAAGAAAGGGCAAATGGAGAGAAACATGCTAATTATTATCCATCCAAAGTAAAGAAATTTGACACAGGGCATGCTACGCAGATGGACCGATCTTGAGCTGAAGAATCAAAACAATATATTAGAAAAATTATTCTTCCTTTCGATATTGAATTTAAGAGGTATATTCTGTATCTCAATGCTCTATTTTAAGGAAAATATCATACATAATTCTCAGCATAGGACATGAGGAGCATTTAATCCATTACTGACCTTCTTGGCAACTTATAGATAGCAAATTAATTTTTATGTTTCCCTTGCTTTTCTTATCATCTGTTGAAGAGAAATAATTTTTTTTTAATCTACAATGTAAGACATTTTGAAGTTTATGGAACTTCTAAGAAAACTAGATACTGTATCCCTACCTGCTAAAGCACCACAAGAATATTAGAAAGTAAGACTTAAGAGAGTGTTTAAGATTTTTTTTTTTTTTTTTTTTTTTTTTTTTACAGTTATTGGTATACTAATCACACAGAGATCAATCAATCTGCCCAGGGCCCCAAATTCTCACTTCTTCTATATACATATACACATGTATGAATACAGATCAATACTGGGAGGCTGTTATGAGTTTAATGCTTCAGAAGATAACATTGCTTTTTAAAAATGTTATGTAATCTTCCCCTTTCCATCGACACTTTATGCATGACTTTTTTGAAAAGAAAATTAAGATGAGAAGTTTCTTTTGAATCAAATACTCTCTAATCCTGGGAAATACTCTCTATTTCAGGAAAAGTAGCATAGTGAAGAGTTATTATGCTTAATTTCTTAAACATCAATGAAGTTTGTTCTAATCCAGTAGAAAATTACATAGTCTTCCTTTCTCTGCCAACATACTATCCTATTATTCTCCTGATGGCTCTTTGTTTCTAAACAAGAGTTTAGTTAAAAGTTCCAAATAAATGGTGTTGAAAATTCAAAGAAAGAGTTTCAAATACCTCAGATCCTTATCACTGTACATCTCTCTGCATAAATGAATGTACTTTGTAGAAAAGTCTAAGAAATTCACATTAAACTTCTAAAAGACACTGACAGCATAGTTTTTTTATCCAACCCCTGGCTAGCACCATCGTGGATCACCATTTGCTTCATTTGTTTACGTTTCTATTGCATCCCAGAACAATCCCAGACTTGGATTGTAGAAATGTACTCTGGATTAGGAAATTTATTGTGGAACAAAGTTGATTTAAAGAATAGCTAGAGAAGTTTTGGAGAAAGGAAGAATGTTCTTGCATACTGTATAAAAGTTTGGCAATTTTGGAGTAAATACAGTGAAGTACAGCCACGTACAATCAGAACCAAAATGAGTAATGGCAAAATACTTATTTTTCTGGATTGAGATATAAACTCCCTCTTGCTTACCTGTGACTAAGTACCACCTCAGAAGAAAAAAACAAAGCAGTGTAGTTCACTAGTATACAGTTTATTCAGCATGCTGGATCAGAAATTTGTAATGCAACTCTTTGTAATATTTCAAGTGACACAAAGCATTACCTCCGGAGTTTACCTGCTTTGTAAGTAATTTTTCTGTATTTGCCTTCAACAAAACCAGCTATGACTCAGCTTCAGTGAAGTGTACTCACCAAATGTCCAATAGATGTCAAATAATCAACTCCACATGCTCTGTTCTTTGAAAGTTTCTAGTTTAGATTTATGAAAAGTCAATAATACTCATCTCTCAAACATATTTTCTCTTTTTTTTTGCCCATTTTAGACAAAATATACTTTATGCAACCTGTCTTGCTTCATAACAGTCAGTGAATGACAAATATGCATTTCCACTTTAAGTAAAGGTTTGAGATCATCAACAAGACATGCAATCCTGACAGGTTGTTCTTCTGTGACCTTCTTCGGGGAACATATTTCAACTTGCATAAGTAACTAAGTGGAATTTATTTTATTTATTAATGTTTGTGAGTTTGTGTTTTAGGATAAACAGTACAAAGAAATGTAAGAGATTGTCACTGTGAGATGTAATTATGTTTTAATTTTTTATATTTGCAGTACCTTAAAGATATAATATTTCATGCAATGACACTTTTTTTTTTTATTGTTAATAGTAAATCCAAATGTTCAGGAAGATCTCAGTAATTAGATTATTCAACAGCAGAATAATCAACTTCAGAGCCCTATAACAGAGTTTCCAGTCTTAATCATCCAATAAACCTCTACAGATTGCAGCCTACAGAGTGAGAAGCCTGAGATAACAAGTCACATGGCATTTTATCTTTGCATGAAATACTAGTTGGTAATAATTTCTACCTATTAGTCACAGCAAAGTAGTACATTTTATTATAAACCCTCTCCTTGGAGATGCCACCAACTTTCCCTTTCTATCTCATAAAAAAAAAATAAGAAATCCCTCTTCTGAAAAACCCTATTTTCAGACAGTCTTTACCTTGCCATACCCCTCCCACACATGCAATTATCTCACACTCACAGATGAGATCTCATTAACCTGCCTCATCCCTACAATGTCAGCCTCTCGTATCCACTTTTAAGATTTTCTCACATAAATATTGATGCTGACTTTGGTGTTAGACTTGCATGGAAAACAATTTCCCCATAAGAATCTTCAAAAATATTTCTTGACTTCTTTTCTGGGATGTGTGCCATTAACTTTACTGCTACATTTGCTGACCAACAGCATATTATATTCTTCCCTTTCCTTCCTCTAATTATTATCTTTTGTCTTACAGCAAGACCATCCATCAACTCTTACAAATGGAAATTGTTTCTCTGTTCAGTATTTTGTGCAGCAGATAGTTAACTATTAGATGCCAGGATAACGCATAAGAAATATTTCTTGAAGTCTGCTGAGTGAGACGCCAATGTGTAAGATGTCTGACTGGAAAGTTACTTGCATGAAGTTAAAATGTGCTTGAATCAAACCTGGAATCATAATGTCACTATTTCTGTCTTTTGTTCTCTAACTGAAAGAAAGCGAGAACCATTGGTGATGGGTGAATGGTTGCACTGGATGATCCTGTGGGTCTTTTCCAACCTTAGTGATTCTATGATTCTATGATTTAAATGTAATTTAGACTCAGCTTGTATTCAGGATTTAAAGAGCAAAAATCTCTTTTCTGTCACAAGAAGACAACACTCTTTCAATATCTTGGTGTTTTTTCACTCTATATTTTGAAATGAACTTTAATCTAAGCATTTGCCATTTGCCATATCATGCAGAGAAGTTATCAGATGCATGGAGTTTAATTAAATATCAGGCAGCAGCCAAAACAGTGCACAGAATTTTGGTAACAAGCTCTGAAGCAATTTACTTCAGGTAATTGGGAGACATTTGGCTCCAGGCTTCTGTCTAAAAGCCACATGGTTAATGTGAAATGAGCTAATCAGTGACTCGAGTCCAATGGCTAGAGTCCCCATTACCATCACACCCGCCCCTTTGTCTGCTGCCTCAGGACAAATCCTGGCTGTGAGTGGAAACTAAGCACACTGTGGGCTCTCTTCCCAGCTTGGTAGAGAAGAGACAAGCTGATCTGTGGAGGTACTGATGGCAGCAGCACAGACCAAGGGCTCAGTCCAAGTTCAGGAGTCCACATCTTCCATAGAGGCTGGTAACAGTTAGGCTATATGATTTTAGGGGAGAGGGAAGTAAACACTTCTCCTAGTCTGCTGATTTTATTTCAAGGAGGAGAAGCGGATGGAATAGGTAGAATAATACATAGGCTATTGACAAATATTAGCATGGAGCACAGTAGTAGTGGTTCCTCCTGAGCTGAACACATCAAGAAGTTGTGACACAGACATAATAATAATTCACTCAAATAGTTTCCATTAAAATCATTTTAGTTGGTTTCTGTCATGGAACTTTAATACCAGGTGCCCTTTAACAATACGTTTAAACAACCGGAGAGTTTATTTTAGGGTATCAGGTGAACTGAATTCTTTTAACACATCTCCTACAGTACCAGGATACAGTATCTAAAACCCAAAGAAAGCTTCTGTACTCAGCCAAGGCCAGCTGAAAGGAAAATTCTTGACTCCTGGATCCAGCCTTTTGCAAAAAAGCTGTAAACAACATATGCTGGTAGGTCCTGTAAGTTTCTCTGATGCAGTATTGCTGCTTTCTCTCCAAACCTCCATGTGCCAGATTTCTCTTAAAATTAATAATTTAATTCTGAACTTAATTAGCAATTTTAGTACCAAATCTTCAGAAAATGTACACCTGAATATGCAACTCAGTCTCTTTCTATTATATTACACGGAGTGATCAAAGAAGAGCTGTACCATGGCTGTGCGCACTTTTAGCAGTTCTTTCAAACAAAACTTTCCTTGCTTGAAAGGTGAATTTTGCACTTCACCAGAGGATCTAACTCAGCTGAAGCAAATGTACAAAGAATCTGATAACAACAGTCCCTAAATGAAACATAAATTTATACTCCGCATTTATTGCTTTGGTCAATTTTCATATTTGCAAACTTCAACAAAAATAACAGAAGCGATAAAATCAGGAAGAACTAATTTGTCTGTAGATCGCTGTTTAAGTAATCACCAACAGGATTATTATGTAGTAAGAAAAACTCCTGAATGTTTTGCTATTTTTAATCATGCCAGTTGCTTGATTAAAAATACACATAACAGACAAATCAAAATATTCTTATGAACAATCAGACTGATGTGATAGGATGATACAGTCAGATTTCACAGATTACTTTCAACAATGTCTTACCATGCCAGCTCCAAAATTCTGTCCATCATCATGAAATGCACAGTTTCTCAGGTACTTCCATTCTCAAGAGTTCAAAGCATCATGAGTAAGATGTTTATAATAAGGCAGCCATGATCAAGTTCAAATCATAAATGAAAATGTACTTCTCTAGAGTTTTTCAGAAATATAGCTTTACAAAGTGACCAAAACAAAAATAAAATATGTAATTTTCTGCAGATCTCCTCAGGGAAAATCACTAAGTTTCTCTTTGCTGTAATTATAAGTGTTCTGAATTTTCTTTAATCTCTGCCACTGAGTAGGATTTGGATATATACATTATTACTAACTCTGGAAGTGGCATCTTCTGTCTTTCAGAGATGCTACATTTATCTGCTACAGATAAAAATGCTTGCAACTCACAAAAATGCTTTGTACAGAATAATAAACAAAAGGGAATTAAATAATATAATTCCACTCCATAATTTTGCAGTTTATTGAAAGAATCATACAACTCTAGTGTATAAAATTGAATTTAGCTAAAAGCTGACCTGAATAGGTGCACAAAAGATATGCAAGCTAATACAGATCTTTTAAGTGCTGCTGAACTTCTAAAATCACACATCCAACTTAGCTAATTCAAGATAAATGTGGTTAAAACAGATCTTTAGTGTAATGTTCCAAAGGAACCTAAAATTGCTTTCCTTTAATTGTTATATCAAAATGTATTTTCAGCACTAGAATAATCAACATTTTTTTCAATAAGCATTTTTCTTGTTATTTGTGTACTTAGTTTCCAACTCTATTATATTTCATGTTATCTAGTTATTTCATAGGTCTTTGTATGTGATCCAATTTTTATACAAAATATATTAATAAATGAGTGACATCACATGCATGTTCACAAACAGACAAAGCAAAGCTCAGACTAGAGCTGACACAGAAATCATTTCATGAAATAATGAGTTTACAGTCCATGAAACAGAGGAACCAATGTTTAGGATAAGAAATTAAGAATTCATTATCTAAGAAAGATAAAATCTAGGAAGACAACAGTAATTACTTATAATGGAATTAAAACTGGGCTCCCAGGGTAACACACCGACTTTCAGGAAAAACAAAAATTTCAATGAGATTTTTAATGATCATAAATATTCAGAGTCTCAGGTTTTAATTGTCACTGAAAGATAGAGAATCACAAAGAAATTGGAAGAAATGCCATCTGTATAGCTCAGGGGTGTTATAATGGGAGAAAAGGGTTAGGGGGGAGGGACAAAAACAAACCAAAGAAGGAATTGCTTCATTTGAAAGCAACACATTAAATCAAAGAAAAGTGACACAAGTCAAGGCCTTGCTAACTTTCATCAGATTCACAATGACCTGAGCTTAATCAATATAAAAAAGAGTTCTAAATTAAATCTAATTAAACAGCTTGCTTAAAAGTATGTTCTCTCATTCTCTTTTGTCACCTCTTATAAGCTCAAAGTTAAAATAAAAAGACTTCAGAAGACAAAAATTTACAAACCCTTATATATCCAAGTATTCCTAAAACTTGAAGTCCTAAAGACTATTTCAAGCAAATGATGGCAAAATATGCCTTGTGGTCAGTTAGTCTAAATTTCAACTAAGGATTAAACTGTCTCAGGCAGAGTGATCATTAAAGAAAAAGAAAATGAGGGCATTAGGAATATGAAGACAGTAGAGAATAATTTTGTTCTTTTTCACTAGCTGGAAAGCAAAGATGTTGAAGAGCTGTTGACTACCAGCTTACTCCAAGAACAGAGCAACACATTCTTGAGTTGTCCTGTCCTATTCAATGTGGAAAAAGGGAGGAAAGACATTTATTTTTCTTGTGCTTTGAAGTCATTAAGACAGTTGCTTAAATTCACTGATAATATGAGCACCTCACCTTATAAATTCTTTAGCAATAATACAGGATTGTGTTATTCAGAATAGTTTCCCAGAATCAGATCCTCCTATATTCTGGGGAATAACTCTGTTGAAAATCTTCTAAAAATTAAGAAAATAGTCATTTTTATTTATTTATTTATTAACTACAGGGAGATAAAGAAAAGCTGTTTTCAAGTGCTCTTCTGTATCCATGTCTTCAGGAACATTATTTAAATTCACTTTCTACATGCCTCTATAGACTCTTCTTCATGGGTGCAATCCAGAATAGTTGTAACATTTTATTTAGTTCACTGATAAACTGGATGTGGAGTTCTTGGCAAATTCAGCAAAACTGATGCAGTTGTGCAGAATGGAAGTCAGGCTTAGACTTTTACTTTCCTTATACTGGCACTGAAGATTTTTCCAGGCTGCCACAAAACTGCTTTAAACTATCATTCCAGTCCTGCCCTTAGCTATGCTGACTGTTAGGAACCTGCCTTCAGCAGGGAGCTTTCACTGACTCCCAGATCGGCTGCTTGGATTTATGACACCATTTGGTCCCACACTGTAATGTTTTCCTGACTTCTTTTCCATGGTAGGTTACTCTTTGGTAAGGCTGACATAAGGTTATTTAGAGCAGTCACATGTCAGTCTGCAGGACCCCAGAAGAGATCCAATTTCACAACAATTAGCTCCTTTTCATACATCATTATAAATGATGTATGCCTTTTGATGCCTTGAAGTAGCCTCAATAAAGCACTGTTAGAAGAGTTCCTTTCTCCTTCCTCCTTGCAACTCCTTAGCTTCACTTCATATTATCAAAAATGAATTAAATCTAAGAGTAATGAATTCCAAATACACCACTGAAATGCCCGATTTATGCCTCATTCATTCATGAAAACTCCACTTTTGAGCCAATAAGTTCTCTTAATACCATTCATTATGTCATTTCTATCATATTCCTGCAAGGTTTTAGGACAAAATAGAATGAAGACTTACACTTTGGGAAACTCGTGTTTGTTCTTTATCACCATCAGTTGTAGAAATTTCCCACTGAAATTCAACATCTCACAAACATGCCTGGTATTTTACAAACTGCATATGTTATGTTATATTATATTATATTAAATGAGAAGAAAATATTCAGATACAACTGCTTTCATTATGAAAAAAGTTGACATAAGAGTTGACAAATGCCACAAATAGGTGGTTACTGGATTTTTTCTTCAGAGTGCATAGCAACAATCATCTCCCACCAAAATAATTCTTTTAATTAAAGAAGGTATCCTTACAAAACTTATTTATTTTAGAACTAATGCAGACATCAATCAACTTATATTCTATCAAGATAATTGCTCCAGAAAGTGGAAACTAAGAATGTTAAATCCTTTTGGTTTGGATTCCACAGACATGTCCCCACCCCCTAGCCAGACAATTCTCTCCTATGAGATATGCAGAAGACAGTCTACTTGCATTTTGGACAATATTTGCATAAATAGAAGGTGATTTAAGTTTAATACACTACAGTAAGGCTTAGTAAGGCTATGCTGAAATTTTTTTAAATAGTTTCAAAATATGTAGTATTTAGGGTTCTGCCACTACTAATTAGAGAATATATTAATTAAACTGATAACTGTACAAAGTGGTTAACATCATAAGAAAACAAGTAGAATATTAGCAGCAGAGAAAATTAACACTTTCAATAGAATTTTAAATTAGAGAAACATAAAAGGGGAAGAAAGAACTCTTCATGTGCCTTTGTAAACAAAGGAGAGGTTGGATGTAGAAGTGACTGAAGTAAAATGGAGAGGAACTATTATAGTTCATAATAGTTCTGTTTTTTATAGGTTTCCTGGAATAATGAGTTCAACTGAAATAAGCAGGTTAAATTTTTCACTGCCTTCCCTTCCTTCAACTATTAAAGGTATCTTGTTTCCCCCTCCTGCAGAACATGCTCCAAGCTTGGTCACACATTGGGCATACATACATATATCACGTGTATGCACAGCCTTGTTTCTCCTACTACCATCTGACATGACAAAAGCATAATAAAGAACTGCATTCTCTGTCTCTCATCTTCCAAACACCTTGTATGTTAAGAATCACTGAAAAACTTTAAGTGCGTACTCTCACATTTTTGAGTGAGCGAAACTGCGCATCTGTACAACCTCTGCTAAAACAACAAAGCTCCTCCAAGAGTTCTATGAAACGAATACCAAGATCAAGACTGTCAAACACAAGGCTACCTCCTGTAGTGCTCCTGGTTGCAAAACAGTCTTTTATGATTTTTAAAATAATTTATTTCTTTCCCACTGTTGCATGAGTGCCTTTCATTGGAAAGATGTTTCAGTCTCAAGAGAAGCCATCGTTCATGTAGAAGTAAACATGAGATGAAATTCGAGTCATGAGGAACTCCTTCATAGGATAAGCGCTAGTAACCAGATTTCCAATCCCAAGTAAATCATTGCTTCTGTAAAAGGATTTTCTGTATTTATGTATAAATACTTTTTAAAAAACATAATCTGTGATTGTGTTCTAACCCATTTCGATCTCTAAAGAAAGCCTTTAACTCAAATCATATAAATCCTCTAGCAGAACTGTTATTTTCAGGCCTCTGGTTCTGAGAAGTACAAAAACCATGGTACTTGGTTCAGCATTGCCCAAACCTGCTGCTGTATAAAATCAATACTGAATCAGTAATGGTAGAATAGGTATATTTTAAATTAGTAATGTTATACGAAACAAACTTTTCCCTCCTCTGATATTTAATTTTTTAAATGCCATTGTTCATATGAGACATTCTGCCAAAAGAGATTCAATCCACACCACAGTGTAAAATACCAGTGAGCTTGGAAACACTGCCACTAAATCTGCTTCATCAGGCTTCCTTTTGGTGCCAATCTCTTTAAACATTCAGCATTTGTTGCCCTGGTATCTACCTTACTGCAATCCATAGCTGAAACAATGAAAAAGAAGTAGCATAAGAGATGCAAAAAAAGCAAAACGAGAGTATTTTTTAAACTATCTGCTTGACTACACTATATCACTGACCACCTGATAACCATTGCGTTAAAAATTATCACAGCATCTTTTCTATGCCTATGCTCTCAAAGAGAGGATTTTTGTACAAAGCAACAAATAATGTCTAGCTGGGCAGCTCGATAGGCTTTTCATTGGTATTTTCACATCTTGTGAGCCAGGGGCAGTAATGCCTATTGTTTCTAGTTTTCAATCTACCAACTCCCAGTATACAACTCTGGTAAAGAGACTTTCTTCTGTATCAGTCTCGGTGTGAAAAATAAAAGTAAAGATTGTTACTGTACATTACACACAGTCATATATCTGAAAGAAAAAACAGCAGATATTTTTTCACACAAGTATTTAAAATGCAGGACTTTTTTCTACAGAGCTCTTGATTCATGGCATTATACATGCTTTATGTTACAAGGACTAAAAGACTGAGTGACAAAATGCATGGAATAGAAAAATACTGAGGACCACATCACTTCTCTGTGAAGTCCCTAATCCACCAGTTTTGAAGGATCATTTTAATGCACCGACAATAGATATTTTGTTTGGTTTACCACATATTCCAGATACATATCTTCCTGGTGGGACGATTCCCATGACTAGGGTGTAGTTATTGACAGCTACAAGCTGTTCAGATGGAAACGGAGAGAAAAGAGGGGAGGGAGTGTTGCTATCTGCATCAGGAAAGGAACAGAGCATGCAGAGCTGTCCCTAAAGAGTAGTCATGAGCAAGTTGAAAGCCTGGTGACAGTTCGAGAGTGAGGCAGCAAAGGGAGCCTTGTGATCAGTGCCTACTACAAGCCATCCAATCAAGTGGAGCCTGTCAATGAGACCTTCTACCACTAGCTACAGGAGGCATCACAATTGCAAGTGCACATCCTGCTGGGGGACTTCAACCACCTGGACAACTACTGGAAAAGAAGCATGGCAAGCTGTAGACAATCCAAGAGGCTCCTAGAATGCACTGAAGATAACTTCCTGAGTCAAGTAATAGAAGGCTCCACTAGGGGGGATGCAATACTGGACCTATTGCTCACCAATACAAATTAACTGATGGATGACATCAGGATTGGAGCCTGCCTGGGCTGTAGTGAAAGAGAGAGAAGAAAATGCACAAGCAGTGGAAACAGGAACAGATATTGTGGGAAGAGTATAAGGAAGCTGCTTGGCTGTGTAGGGGTGGGGTCAGAAAAGCCAAGGCCCAGTTTGAACTAAACTTGGCAAGGGACGCCAAGAAGAACAAGAAAGGCTTCTACAGATACCTCAACCAGAAAAGGAAAGTCCAAGAGGGCGTATCCCCCCTAGTGAGTGACACAGGCAGGCTGATAACAACAGACAAGGAGAAGGGTGAAGTACTTTACTTTTTTGTCTCGGTCTTCTCTGATAACTGCTCGCCACACAGCCCTTAAATGTTTGGTTTGGTAAGAGGGAATTGGAGAAGCAACGTTCCTCCCACTGTAAGCAAAGATCAGTTTCGTGACCACCCGAGGAACCTGAACTTCCACAAATCTATGGGTCTCAATGAGATGCATCCCAGAGTCCTGAGGGAATTGGCTGATGCAGTCACCAAGACACTCTCAGCAATATTGGAAAAGCTGTGGCAACCAGGTAAAATCCCTGGTGACTGGAAAAAAGGCAACCCATTTTTAAGAAGGATAAAAAGGAGGATCCTGGGAACTACCGACCTGTCAGTCTCACCTCTGTGCTGGGAAAGATCATGGAGCAGTTCTTCCTGGAAGCCATGCTATGGCACACTGACGACAGGGAGGTGATATGGGAGAACCAGCATGGCTTCAACAAGGGCAAATCCTGTCTGACCATGCTTGTGGCCTTTTATGGTAGGGTCACTGCATCAATGGAAAAAGGAAGAGCTACTGATGTCATCTGTCTCGACTTCAGGAAGCCCGTCAACACAGTACCCCACAACATCCTTCTCTCCAAATTAGAAAGATATGGATTTGACGGGTGGACTGTTCAACGGACAGAGAACTGGCTGCAGGATTGAGCCCAGAGAGTGGTGGTCAATGGCTCAATATCCAAATGGAGATCAGTGATGAGTGGTGTCCCACAGGGGTCAGTGCTGGGACCAATACTCTTTAATATCTTCATCAACGACACTGACACCCTCAGTAAGTTTGCTGATGACACCAAGCTGTGGTGTGTGGTCGACACACCACAGGGATGGGATGCCATAACAAGGGACCTAGACAGGCTTGAGCAGTGGGCCCAGGTGACCCTCATGAGGTTCAACAGATCCCAATGCAAGATCTTGCACCTGGACCAAGTCAACCCTCACCACCAATATAAGCTAGGGGTTGAAAGAATTGAGCACGTCCCTGCTGAAAAAGACCTGAAGGTACTGGTGGATAGGAAGCTGGACATGAGCCAGCAATGTGTCCTTGCGGCCCAGAAAATCAATCATATCCTGGGCTGCATCAAAGGCAGCATGGCCAGCAGAGTGAGGGAGTTGATCCTGCTCTGCTCTGGTGAGCTCTCACCTGGAGTATTGCAGCCAAATGTGGAGTCCTCAGTATGTAAGAGATGTGGACCTGTTGGAAGGTGTCCAGAGGAGGGCCACAAAGATGATCCAAGGGATGGAACACCTCTCCTATGAGGACAGGCTGAGAGAGCTGGGGCTGTTCAGCCTGGAGAAGAGAAGGCTATGATGTGATTTGATAGTGACCTTTCAGTATCTAAAGGGGAGCTCCAGGAAAGAAGGAGACGGACTCTTTAGCTGGGTCTGTGGTGGTAGAACAAGGGGAAATGGCTTGAAGCTTAAAGAGTGTAGATTTAGGCTGGATATGAGGAAAAAGTCTTTTACAGTGAGGCTGGTGAGGCACTGGAACAGGTTGCCCAGAGATGTGGTGAATTCCCCATCCCTGGAGACTTTCAAGGCGAAGTTGGATCAGGCCCCAGGGAACCTGTAGGTGTCCCTGTTCATTGCAGGGGAGTAGGACTAGTTGACCTTTAAATGTCCCTTCCAACTCTAAGGATTCTATGATCTTGCATTTTCCTTCATCAGTAAATTTCTACACTGAATACTCTGCTATGATGCATAATGCTTCATGGCATTTATGTAAAATTCACATCTTGTTTTTTCATTTTTTTCCCCCAAAGCAGAACATGCAACAGTTTTATTGAAATAATAACAAAAAGCTTTTTTATGTGTTGGTAATCAGAAGTACTAAACAGAAATTCAAAGCTCACTTGTTTACCACCACCAAAAGCAGGCAGTGAAGAGAGCTCTTCCACAGAGTTCAGTGCCTGCAATATTTTCAGCACATGGCTCTTGGAAGAAACAGAAATGGGGATAGTAGATGAGATAGTGGTGAATGAAATTAACCTAGAAACAAAAATCTTTATTCGCCATAACCACAATTCTTTAATCACAAATATATTACAAGTTCACATTACCACAATATCACCGTTTGCAGACAGCAGAACAGTATTAATTCAAATAACAGTTTTTAAATTAGGCTATTTTCTATTTTACTGATACAGAGCATTGCTTACCAAATTATTTTTAACACTTCCTTCTATTCTCCCTATTTCTATTTCCATTTGTCCATTAATTTGTAATCCATAATCACTGACATAATATATTATAGTAATGATGCTGGTTTTGACCTTAAAATTATAGTCATTATTTTGGATAATGATTTACAGTTACAGTTGAGATATCTATCTCAACAGATAGTTTGATCTTGTAGCTCTTCCTAATTCCTCCCGTTAAAGAGCTACAAGATAAAAATATATGAACTTATAGACGACTGAAGTTTTAGCAGTGATCATTTTTACTTAAAAAAATGTTTACAGCAATGGTGTAGATGACTAGTGAGACTCAACTACCAGGAGGAAAAATAGCATTCTAGTCTACCATTTACCTTTACTATCTTTACAGATAATAGGCATCTCAGCATCCAAATTTTTAGTAGAAGACATACATATTAAGAATGTTAAAAAGTAAAAGTTAAGGAAAGTAGATCTGAAAAGATAAGTCAAATCTCATATCTAATTGCAAAATTTCATTTTCTGAAAGACTGCCATAAGGATAGCTGTCCTATATTGTCACTGTCTGAACTTAATTAACAGTTTTGATTTGTGTACTGCTATTAAGAAAATTGTTTTCTAAGTATCCCAATTCCTCTGAATGAAACAATTATATTTTTATTGTTATGTGAAGAAAGTATTTCTAATTAGATCTGACACCAGAGAACTTAATACAGTGTGGTCTCTTGTTTGAAATCTGGAATTTGGGTAGAAAAATAGAGGTGATATCAGGTCCTTCCTATTTATTTATTACCAACACTGATGTCATTACTTTATAAGGACTTAGTTAACTAAATTCAGTCTTTTGGAATTTGATCTTAAGCAAAATGTGTCCAGTGAAGATGCCAGGGCCTTATGGACTATATAGTCTTAGTCTGTACCATCCTTCAGGAACAGGATTTTCTTCATTGTATATGTGAAGGATGTAAATTGGCCCTTGTACTACTCTTACAAAAGCAGCACGTCCAAGCTTTATTCATACAGAAGCTATGTTGCAGGGAATGGCATGGAAAAGATCTATTTCAGATAATAAAAATGGATCTGAGTCATGGATAGCTAAGTAGAGGTGAAATAAGGAAATCTTTCCATCTCAGAAACGTCAAGAAGTCTCCTAATGTTTGCAAGAGTGCAAATAAATACTGACATCACAGCAAACTGGAAGTTCAGCTCTGATGGAATTTGGACATCTTTTAGCACTTTCACATTAGAACTTTCTGCAAGAGCTTTAACTATATCATATAATAAATAAATAAATATATTCTGCCCCATTTGATAATACCAAATAAAGAAACAACAACAAAAAAAATAGCTTAAAACAAGCCTAAAATGAAACAAGTTTCCTCTAGAACTACCACTTTACCCTAACGTTTTATTATACAAAAACGTGTTTAAGGATCTCTGCAGTTAACATTTTCTTCAACATGTGCTGAAGAAAAAATTAAAAGGAAAAGAGAATGCTAGAAGAAATGCTGCAGAAAGTATTGATGAGATCAAAAAAAGGGTGGGGTTTTTCTGGGGTGGATTTGGGATTTTTTTCTGTTATTCATTCCTTGGAATCTATTTTTTCCTTTTGTTGTCCTAACTTATTTTTCTTCTGTTTGTGATACAAGATTTATGATCCGATATATATTTATTTAGAAATAAAGATATTCGCAGCATAAGCAACCAGAAAGTCTAGGCAATTAGTATGCTAAAACTTAGGGTTTTTAAAAGATGGGAAAATGATGATGTGAATTAATTACATTATTTCACAAAGCTAAGACCAGTTTTCTCAGTTTATCTCTTAAAAAAATACCAAAACAGAGCATAAAATGAAAATTATGAAGAAAACACAGCTTTAATCCCTCTGCATTTGCTGACATTTGTGTAAAACAGCTCTGTGCTTCACCTCTGAAGGAAAAGCTGTGATGAAACACTGCAGATACATTCCCGTTGTCTTTCATAAGAGGAAAGGGTGAGTGTTTGCACTTCTGGAATAATTCTGTAGAGAAGGTAACTAGACTAAGAAAAAATACTATTGATGGGGTATTTTTAGAAGTGGAACAATGAATAAAAAACATAGCAGAGTCTTTGGGAGCTAGCAGCAAAACCAGTGCAAAAGCTTGCCAGCTCTCAGTCACAACAATCGACGACTCTTAGGTCCTTTTCTTCAACTGCAACACAATTGTCAGGCACACTGCTAAGCAAGTTTGCTGTTGCACATCAGCAAATCACTGCTGATTTCAAAGTTACACTAGTTAAGGGATTTCCACTCCATTTCTCTCCGAGATGTCATTTTTCACTATATATAAACGAGCACATACAGTCACCCATGCACATTCCCAAATCAGCCAGAGGGTACTGTTAATGTAGCATGAGTGAAAGGCTACCAAAAGGCTGCTAGAGATGACAAACTACATCTAACATAAGAACTAATCTCCACTGCTTCCAATTACTCCAAGACACGAACAAGGAAGTTGGAAATGCTTCCATACCCAGGAATGCCGCCAGCCAGGCGCCCGACTTGCACAAGCCAAGGAGTTTCCCCTCAGAAATCATTTGCTAATTGTAGCTCTACAAAATCACAGAGTTAAGCAGATCTGCAGTTATTTCATCCAAAGTATTATTAAGTTCTCACTGAATTCAAATGCCAACTAATTATCCACTGTCAAATATTTATCTAATGGACCTTATAGAGAGAGCAGGAACTGGAATAAAATAATTTCTATGATGTCTGAGATCCAAAAATTATCTATTCATGTGACTGAGACTGAAACACTCCAAATACAGTATTAAATATATATATATATATCAAAATTCTAACGTTGCATCTGCAGGCCAGATAGCTCAGTGTCATCAGTCAGGACTATGGGAGGAAAATTGTGAAAGAGAAGGCAGGTTACTGTAACAGCAACACGAGTCTCAGCAAAGCACATCTGCTGAAGGCCTTCAGAAAAGAAATGGAAGCAGCGACCCCACTTTCCTGTGTCACTGCCCCTCAGAAGCTATGCAATCTTCGCAGAGCCCAGCGGGCATTATCCCATCTGGGACTCCTGAAAGGAAAGCTGGATGATGAGGACTTCCAGGTGGAAGTTAATACAGTCTGAATCCCTTCTGATGGAATGTATCTGTGCTCCTTCCAGTTGCCATTTAACATTAAGTTGTTATTTTCATCATGGCAATGCCATCTTTTGCACACAGTTGAGAGACAGAAATTAAGACAAGAGTAGACAGTGAGTTTCTATGGAGGACAGACAAACAGTAGGCTCCAGAAGGACCTGGGCTCCTCAACAAGCTCAGAAATATGGGGAAAGCAGGCAACTGGCAGACACTGATAACAGTTAGCTGTGATATTAACTAAAATCACACCCAATTTATTTTTCAGTAATTCTGCAACATGGTACCTCTCTGTAATTTCATGTAACTGCAAATTCTTTCAGAAAATATTTATACAAATAAATGTGTAAATTTTTTTCAATCATGAAGGTGTCCCTATACTAGCCTATGTGGGGAAAATATCCCTGCATGCTTATGGTTCAAGTACTTTTCCCCTTGTAATCACTGCCAGTATCTGTCAGAAACAATGTTGTGGCTCTTTGGTTCAATTCCATATCTGTTTCATGTCCAAATGCAGTTTTAACAGTCTATCAGAAACCTTCCACCTTGAGGACAGCTGCAAGACAAGACACTTCTGCACTGTTCAGTCTTTTCCTCCCTAAAATAGTATCTGGATAAGTACAAGAAAAAAATATATATATTTCTGATTACGAACACACTTTTTGTTCCAAAATTTCTTAAGCAAACAGCTCTACTACCTAACAGCCTTGCAAAGCTACCCCCCCACTCTGAGCAGTGAACTATTTTAGTAGCTTTGACATTGATACATGGAAGTCTGACCTAATTTGATAAAGATATTAGGTTTGATTCAGTGAAGGTTTAATTAAGGGGGCACGTTGGAAAAGTAATATCATACTAGACTAAGTGATTTTTTTTTCTTTACATTTCAAGATTGCACAAAAAAGAATGAGAAGTTCATTTGCACATTTTTAGTGCAATTTTACACACATCTCTTAATGAAAATTACTCCGTTGCTTACAATAAAACCCTAAGACACACATTTACTGAGATAATGCAAACAAACAGTGATTACTTTTAAGGTGACTGTAACCTTCAAATACAGAATTAAGCAGCACTCATTTACACAATGTATACAGAAATCAATCTTTGTTTGTATAAGTAGTCAAATCAAAATTAAAACATTTACCACTTTTTCAATTGAAATGCTGATGTAGAAGCAGAGTTTAGTACGTAATTTATTTCCCCCTCGTCATGGTAAGAGTATCAGCATAGATCTTAGCGCTCCTGTGTTTTGAAAGACCTTCCCTAGCCTTTTAGATGGATATTTTAGGATATTTTATGTAACAGTACAAGCCACAGAGAATCACAAACTAGTTTCATAAGAAGTAAAGATACCTAAGAGCACTCTAATTCATGATCTCTTCTGTTACTTACTGCTATTAATCCATTCAAACTGACAATCAGAGGCCGCAATTTTGAGACTTCTTCCAATGTTTCTCAGCGTTGGGAAGGTTTCACACTTAATTGCCTTATTTTATTTCTTTTAGTTTCACTTTATTACCAATTATTAGATCAGTTCCAGCAATGTCTCACTATTCCTACCCCCGGGAATGTCAGTGGGTTTTGTTTCTCTGCATAGTACCTCTGTCATCTTTCTGCAGATGCTGTGGCAGACCTCCACTTGGTAGACTTTGCCATGATCTCATTGATTTTAGCAGGATCTACACATTTATATCAGCAGACAATTCATCCCAACTTGTCTTGTTTGCCATCACTTAAGCCACATTCTGAACGACAGATTTATTCCTCCAACTCTTGATATAGTGATAAAATGAAAACCTATCAAATCTTGAGTTGTCCTAATTGCTAACCTACCTTGTCATGTTTCAAGGTTAAAGACTAAATTTTAGATGTTCTTTCTTTTTGCCTTAAAAAAAACAAACAAACCTGAATCTTGCTTTTTCTTTGCAGCTCCTCACAAGATAGTACCAACTGTACATTAGCAAGCTGTTTTAATTCTTGTTCTGAATCGTTAATCTACCTTATTATATGAGTAATGTAGTTCTACATTATATGCATATCTCATGTCCAAGGAAAAACAAAGGATAACTGAGAGCATAGTAAAGGATAGGGAGGAACACAGCCTTAACTTCTTCACTCTTATTTGTACAGGCATTCATAACAAATAAATTCCAAGACTCGTAGGAGTGAAAGGCAAAGTTTTAAACAGTCTTAACCTTTCTCTTTAATGTAAATTCCCTTCCTTTCCCTATCATCCTAAGTCTGAGTGGGGAAGGAAGAACAAATTAAAGAGTCTCCCTTAATTCAACCAAGAATATTTCAAGTTAATTCACTTTGTAACAGTGAATGCCTGTATGGAAAAAAAGTGAAGGAGTTTTGATGTTCCCAATTTTTTTTACATACAATTGAAAATAAAAATTTGGAAGTAGATATGTTGACCAATATGGCCTGCATAGGAGAATTTTATAAAATTTCAGTCCGATGCACCTGACAGGATCTTTGAGTACCTGTGCCATTTTAATATTTTCCATTGTAAACCAAAAGTTACAATAAAGAAAGACATGCTGTAGTTCTGAATTTGTGTCCCCAGCACCATTCTTCTTAGGGGTACTGTTTTGGTAGTCCAACATAAAATCTGGGAGAAGCATCCACACCAGTGAAAAACTGTTGGATTCAGCTAAACTGAAAGGGTGAAAAAAATCAGGCGAACAATGCAGAGTATGCTTTGAGTGTGTTTTAAAAGATGAAGCATACAAGTAAAGGCACTGGGCTGACACATAAACTGCAATGAGCTATATTAAAAAAAAATAAGAACCAGAAGTGGCTTCAAAATAAGAAAGCGCAACAAATCCTTTCAATTTAAATAATGCATTTCACCAGCTATTAAACTAATTAGTCTCATTCTTCCACTACAAAAACTGTATTGAAAGACTTCGTATTCTAAAGATGAAATTCTCCTGTGGAAGAGCATATTAATACTCCAAAGAGACTTGAGGGCACATTTTATGAGGCCATTAAAGTATGGCTTGGGTAGAAGAAGGCACTTGGCAGTAACTACAGAGTATGCATTAATAGTCCCACATAGCTGTTTTGGATATCAAGTTATCATGAGATGAGATCATATCAAGTTCTGTATTCATCCTTTACAGATGCATGTTAATTCAGATGGCACCCAAGTAATTAGAAAAAAATGTTTGGAGAGGATAAGTTTGCTTTTAACAGATCTAATTATTTTACATGAATGAAAATGACCTAATATTATTTCATCTCATTTCCAACAAAAATTTTTTAAAAATTACTTTAAATCAAATTAAACATGCAACTTCCAGCTACAGAAACACAACATGAAGTGCCTATTTGCACTAATGCTTCCTACCAGTGTGACCAACTAGTGATGGGGGCAAGAGGAGTACAAAGAGTTTTTGTGCTTCATTTGAGATAAAAAAAAATTATACACAAACTGAAGGCATTTCATTTGTCTCTGTTTTTGTCCCCATCTTTATGGTAGAGGCAAGGTGAGTTTTTGTTTGGTTGGTTGTTTTGGTGATTGAGGGTTTTCTGGGTTTTATTTTTTGTGGGTTTTTATTTTGATTTTTTTTGTTTGGTTGGTTGGTTGGTTGTTTTTCTCATTTCTTTTTCAGGAAGACAGTTCAGTTTGGGGGACTGCTATTAGCTGGCAGGCTGAAGTTTCTTTTCAGTGCCCTTAACTAAATATGTTCTTGTCAGAGTTTCTAAATCTCAGGAAAATAAATATCCTCTAGACATTTGCTCAGGGCCTTACTTTATTTCAGCCCAAATCCCACTCTGAAGTAAGGCAGGCATAAGAGGAGCTAAGTATTGACATGCTGGTCCAGATTATTACCAACAAAGCTCCCCTACCTCACAACATAGTGTTCTGTAAAAATGATCATCTGACACTGAAGAAAAAGTAACTGCTAGTCAGCTCCTTCCTATGTAGTAATACAATACACGGATTCCATTTTTCTGTGTTTTCTTAGTACCATTTTGCAGGTTTCTACCCACTATATTCTCCACTTAGACCAGGAAGTATGTGTGAAAATCATACAGAAATTGATCTATATTACTGGTATTTTTATAAGTTATGTGGAAACACGCTTTGTACCAGATGGCACTCTTTCAGGTATTTCTCTTCCCCCTCTCTTCCCCCCAGTACTGTATCCTTTAATAATTGAAGATAAGATCATAGAGCCATGCTTCACTGTGGTCCTGTCGTTTCACTGTATTACAATTGGATAGCGTGCAATCATCTCTGGCTCCAGATGGAAAAGTATATTTTTTGTTGTTGTCAAGGTTATTTGAGTGTCTGGTAGCACCAACGAGTCCAAATGAATAGAAAGGCTAAGGAATGATTTAATTTGAGAGCAGATGCCTACCTATAATGCAACTCACCCATAACAATTTCTCAAAACAGCCTTTTGAGTAGAGATGTAATATTTGATGATCACTACTCTCATATACCAAAGAACAGGACTTGGAAATTTAATGTGGATGTACTTGTCAATTTAGAAGATGCCACTTACCTGCAACAACAAAAGCTTTCACGACACCTTAGTGCTAGTTTAAAGATGTGCAACAAATTTAGTCTTAGGTGAAAAATTTCTTCATAATCTACCTTAGAAAAGTCACGCAACTGGTGTAAGTTTTCAAAGTCTTAGATACTTACTATATTGGTTTGAAAAAAGTATGATCATATTGCTCACATTATTTCTAGTAGTTTCAGTTCTGGTAGTCTCTTATCAAAGGAGATAAAAATTGGCCAGAAACAGCGTGCTCCCTTTCTATCCTTTGCTTTCTTACCACATAAAATACTAGGCTCAAAAATTCAAGTGTTGGCTGTCCAGCAGTGGTGTTCCTACTTGTCCTACTTTCGGAAGTGATCAGCATTACTGAAAGGAGAACATTTTTTTCCCATTGTACATCTAACTGCCTATCAACTGCAGACAAAGTAATCACAACACACTTTGTGCTGGCAGCACACGAGGAGCACACCAAGAGAAGGCATCTCTGAGTCCAGTGGGACCACAGGGGCCAAGAGGCCCCAGCTCCCTACCCCACTTTTTCAGCCACTAACACTATATTCCAACAGTAATTCCCAAACACTAGAAGTAAATATGCTTTCAGTCAGCTACAGCTGCACTGAAGTAACTCATCGTCACAGTTTTGCTCTGATAAGCTTCAGCTCGCAGTCATTATCACTGGATCTTTCTCCAGAGTTACACACAGTTTTTAAGGGATGCATTACATGCTGTGTTTGTTTAACTTGTATGCAGGATTGGATATTGGCTCTGAGACCAATGGTGTGTCTGGGGAAGCCTTTCGACCATAAAATAATAAAGAAATAAAGAAATAAAATAAAATAAAATCCAACTCTGTGAAGAGAAGTTGTAGAATTTTAAATAATAATTTAAGCATTGAAGGGACTGAGAAAAAGTCAAAGACATGAGAGAGGGCGAAGAAAGTAAGGCTACCAGACAGTCACACTTAGCAGAGGTCATCCTAGAAATAACTATGCTCCTGAGCACAGCAGCAGCTGCAAAGCTTCACGGTGGCAAAGCAAAGGTAGCACACTGGAAAATTATTTACAGATGTTGCACATAAACAGATGCCAGAAAGAAAGCAGAGAGACAGCAATAGCAGAGATCTGGGCTGCAGGTTTGAACCCTGAGCCCTTTTTCAGAAGGGGAGGGAAGTGGAAGAAGTGATTTTTAGATCCTTGCCAGTCTGCAATGCGCTGTTCTATGCTGAGCCATGGTGCAGGAGACAGGTTTGCACACTTCCCTAGCTGAAAAAGTCAGTGTCTCTGTCAGCCTCCTTTGGGAAGCAGGGGAGACACCTGGCTGGAAAGACCTACTTGTCTATTAAGACACACAGAATGGGAAGGGTAAGAAACTTCTATTTTGGTTTGTATTATTTTTCCTTGTTATATTCATTTAAGTACTCTAGAAAGTAATTTGCCTGTCTACTTCAAGAAGTAAGAGTTGAAATAGAAATTTTCTAATGGAAATCAAGTACCAAACAAAGTCAGTAGTAGGAAACGTGTTTTTGAGCAAAAACTAATAAAAAGCTAAAATAATTTTGAATTATTGCCTACAAAGCTTGAGGCAATATAACAGTCCAAGCAAGATGGTGTGGAAAACAAATGGAGAAAAATGTTAAACTGATGTACAAAATACATGACAGATTACTCTGACATAGTAAACAAGATATGATATCCTCAGTTGCTATAGATTACTCATTCCATGGAATATACAAAATACCAAATATGAACATTAGATAATTTCCAGAACAACACTCTTTTATTAAAAAAGGAGCATTGAAGATGTGCGTAAGAAAGAAGAGATGCATGACACTATGGAAGCCCTTGGAGGGAGGGGAAGTCCAGCTTGCTGTGGCTCTGAGCTGATGGCTTCAGTGCTGCTCCCTGTCTCACAGCAGCAGTTCATAAAAGCTCAGACCCCTCCAGGTGCAGAGGGACACCAGGCAGCTCATGTAGTTGCTGGGAGCAGGTGTGGAAAGAGGAGCTTGCCCAAGGACTTCTGCTTGCTCAGGCTTCACACATGCCTAGCCTATGATAAAAGACGAAACATCTCTACACAGACTGGTATTCAGTTTTCTTTGCTTCCACATACCTTTGTCTAGAAACTTTGCAATATTTTACATTTACCTACTTGCATTAGGGTTCATTTCATGGATAACAAGCAATCCAGAACTTTGTTTCTTTGGTGTTTTTGAAATCAAGACTTGGGAACTGCCTTACACTCCTCAGCGCTTTGCATAAGGCTAACAGAGTGAGCCTCATGAGCCATTCAGGAAGCTCTCATCACATAGAAGAAATGTGTACTGAAGTAAATATCTTCCAGGGCCCCCAAAGCAAAGTGAGTGCTCTAGCACTGAAGAGCCCAGGAGAAATCTTGCTCCTGATTTTCTCTTTATAAGAAATCAACAAGATGGCCTGAATACAAAGCGGGAAATGCAGAAGATAAGGATTTGAAGGTAGTGACGATGAAAGTGACTGTAGCTAGGATACTAAATGCAGCCAAACACAGTCAGTGGGGAAATGAAATTAAAGGGAAGAGAAACTGGAAGAAATATTCTATATTTCACTTTGGTCTGCAGTCAACGAGCATCTCCAGCATGTGCGCTCAAGACAACAAGCTGAAAGGCCCAGCAGCAAGGGAAGAGTATCAAACATTAAGGCATAGATGTCCAACCTTTTGGTTGACATTACCTAGAAGTTAAAAAGAAATTCAACCTCCTTGTTTCTGTCTACAGGGTACAGACACAGGGTCCCAGGGCTAAATTACCCAAAGAATAAAAACTGTGATAAAGAGTTAGCCTGCCCTGGTGCTGCGATTCTCCCCTCCCCAATAAAACTGAGGCTTATCCTTTGGCAGAGATAGAATTTTGAGGGGGGCTGGGGGCCAAAACAATGGGATAAATGTCTTCAGCAAATGAGAACACTATTCTCTGCAAAGATTCTTTTTTGGTCATGTTTTCTCTAACAAATACAAGCAAGGAGACAGACCAATTCTGAAGTCTGAAACAAGATACTCTGTAGCATGCACTTACTCTCTGAAAAGAAAATAAGAGAACAGTGACAGATGTTAGACACACTTGGAAAGCCCTAGGATATTGTAGTGATGAACAACTATAACAAACCTCTTTAGGACAGAAGGGACTGCTTACTGTCTGAAGCACGAGATACCATTCCCCTTTCATAATGCTTGTATACTGCAGTATTACACTGATGAAGTTATAATAGCAGTATTGTTTTTAAAAATAGCTTTAAAAAGCTTTGAGAGAAAAGATTATTCATCATACCACTTAGAGTGTTATTTTGCATAGTTTATAAAAATGCTTAATTGTGCTAACATACCTAATTGTCAAGCTACTCTTTTGGCAAGCTAAGGTATGAGTGGGTGCCAAGCAGCAGGGAATACAAAATGAAGTGGAAAAATCGTTGAGATTTGATGGTATTTGGCCTCCTATGAAAACCAACTTCCCATGGAAATATGTAATATACATATGCATTGTAACTAAAGCACTGAAGTATTGATAAATCTATTTATAATGTTGTCTCATTTTCCTGGGGGAAAGACAACAAACAGAATAAGCAAGATTCATTCTGTAATGTTGCTTTATATGGAATCAGATTTAGGAAACATAGATCTGAAACCCTTGGTTGGAGTTGAGGTATGATGAATCTTCAGGATCTTCATTTAAGATTTTTGCTTTATTACTGCTGTTCTGCATTGCATATCATAGAATCTTTGAAGATTTATGGGACCTTAAGGTCACCTAGTCCAATTCCCTTGCAATGAACAGGGACATCTACAACTAGATCAAGTAGCCCAAACATATGCATGTTTGTGGCTTTGCTTTTTTCCTGCAAGTAGAGGTGAGTGGCATAGGTACAATCTCTGCCTCTTTCATTGGCAAACTATCCCAAGTGCGTGGCTATAAAGCAGATTATTCTAAAAGGGGTTTTTGGTGCTTCTTATGTCTCACTGGAAACATCAAGTCAGGTTTTAAGTCTCACTACTTTTTAGGGTTCCTTTATGATCCATCTCGTTAATGTGCCAAAACTTTCTCCAGATCTTTCTACTCCTCCCCTTTAGCTGTTCTTCAACACCCTCTGTCACATCAGCACTGCTAAACACAACAATGCTCCCCCTTCATCTCAAGTCCCACCGTTTCACCCTGACTTATATCTGGAAATCAAAAGTCCAAATGTACCTGGGTGTTCATCTTGACATGACCCTGGAGACATTCCAGGTCAGGCTGGACGGGGCTCTTAGCTACCTGATCTAGCTGTAGGTGTTCCTGTTTACTGAAGAGGAGTTGGGCTAGATGACATTTAAAGTTCCTTCCAACTGCAAAGATTCTATTAGGGTCCTGTGATATTCCAAGCCTGCATGCTCTCCATCTCATCCATCCAGTCAGATTTTAAAACCAAGGCCTATGATTCCCCAAACCAAACACAACTGATAGTCTCACATCACATTCTGACTTTGCAGAAGTTTAGTGGAAAAGTAATTGGCATGCACAGCAGCTACTGTATAATATTTATGTGTGCATCTGTATGCATGTTTGCACTTACAAAAAGGCATAGTGTATCAGAAGCAAAAAGATTTTGAAGCAAGAATTTCCCAGCCACTATTTACCACAACATCGCACTGACAAACACTGACCAATGCTGCATTATCTCAAATGTTGTAATGCTTCATCGTGTGTGTTCAAAATAGCGATTACAAGATTAGATAAGAGGGTACCACACCTATGTCCAGTACATACAAAAAGATTATGTAGTCAATATCAGAATAAAATTATGAGTCACACACAGTCAGAAACTCTAAGTAATATAAATCTCTAGTAACACAAAAAGAGGGAGGACAGAAGAAAGCAAACACACACACCTCCAGTCTCCACCTCTCACACTGAAGATAATGGCACCCACCAAGGTATCTTCCATCATGCCTTCAGCAAAAGCACATGTTAAACATGGATTGAAAACTATCAGACTGCTAAAAGTTTTCTCCATGTACTGCATATGTGCAGTGTGCACGTATACATCCATAGGCAGGTGTCTGTGTGTGTGCAAATGTATAGAGGTAGGGAGAGCAACAGAGAAGTCTTTTTCTTTCTCTCTGCCCCCTGCAGGCACATTTCTGGCTCCCCAGAGTAGCACACACTACAGCATTGTGGCTGCAAAACCTTGAACCACATAAAATATTCCAAACACCTCCAGATTTTCTGGCTCTGTGTCCAAGATGCCCCCCAGCTAGAGAAACTGCTTCCATCCCACTCAGCATTCTGGTTAATTTCTACAAAAATGCCATTTCACCCATCTTCAAAATGCACAAAACATGACTTGCAAAACACCTTTTCTTTTAATAATGTACAGTCATTGACACAGTCATTTCTTCATTCTTGGGGGAAAAAAATAATCTCTTTCCCTTTATTTCTTTCAGCATCCACAAATCTAATCATTTCCTGTATGCTCCTGTCCACATCTCTGCTAAAGTGTACTGACTAGCAAGCAGAAATACATACATTTCATATCTCTAACCTTTCTGATTTGATGTTTTCAGAAAGATTTATCCAAGTACTAAAGAAGAACCATACTAGCATTTTGATTGTATTCTTCGCAGCATTTTACAAACGCATAAGCAACTACACACAGAATTTATTACTACTAAAGTACAACTTTGTGTACAGAACTGCTACCATTAGCTAGTTTACATTTGAAATATTCTAGAGAGAAAAAAGCTGGTAAAGATTGGGGTATAGTGATGTAGTTTGAATTGGGTTAGTTCGGGTTAAGCTGGCTTCTTTGCCTTTTCCTAGCACTTACAACAGGAGTGATTAGTTACTTGTATATGTACGAAAAATAGCCCTGGTTCTGTATATTCAACATAGATATTATTTTATATATAACTGGTGGTCAGTGTTACTTCAGCTTCTAACTGTGAGACTGTAGTATCAGCAATGCTGACAAACAGACTAGGTCTTGCCTATTTCTCTGGGATCATTTAGAGGGTTTAAGTGGAGGGGTTTACTAATAAGGTCCTTCTGCTGCTTCTGTATTCACACTAGGCTCACTTCAGTATCAGCTATAAAGACTTGAAATGGATGCATGTTCATTGCTTAAGTAATATGCTTATAATCTATTATTTTGAAAATAAAATTTTAGCTATGTTACCAGCAGCTTTATTTTTGAATGAGCTAACAAATTCCTGAAAGCAGAAAAATAACCTTCTTGTAATCCAGCTAGCAGCAAAATGAACATATTCTGTTGCAAAATATTTGACTTCTATTTATGACTTGTTTCAAGTAGCACAGCCAATCGGAGCACAGAATTAATCTGTCCAGACGGATCTCTTATTTTTAATGAGCGCATCAGGCACGGTATGAGAAATAAACAGTCATACCAAATGTTCCACTGGCAGCACATTTGAATACATTTTATCATTCAGCAATCGTAGAGCACAACCAGCGACTGTCAGCTTCGATTAACGTAGCTCCATCTCCTAGGACCGAGCGCTTGCAGCATCTCAGTGACGAGCTCAGTCTCCTGGAAAGCAATCCCAAGCCTTGAATGAGCATCTCTGCACTTTGTCTAGTGGAAGGGCTGAGTTAAGTACAGCTTCAATTGCCAGCATAAAAGGAAGCCCCCAGAAAAGCTCCTGAACGGGTGGTCAGGCCCTGCAGGCAGAGGGAAGCATTGTGCGCCCACACCAGCGCCTGGATGAGCGCTCTTACTGCTGGAGCATCACATGAAGGAAAGCTGCTGCTCAAGACAGCTGCATTTAGTGGAAAGCAGAAGCTGCTGCTGCACGTGGAGGCTGGGGTTAATCTTGCCAAGTGTGCTGGGCACACCTTGGAGAGTACCTCCAGAAAGGCCTGTCTCTGAAAGGCTGAGATGGGGAGATGAACTGGGGAATAGCTGGGGGCCCTGAAAGCCATGAAGGCTGCTCTGCAGACTCAAGAGCTCCAGGCTTTGGGCAATGGGTGAGCAACAGTTTCAGGATTACACTGTCTTGATTTATGGACCTCCTTTTTACTTATGTCCTTTTTTATTTTCCATGGCCATTTTAATGAACTTATTCTGTGTTCATGTTTAAAGTGAACACATGCCTTTAACGTAACAGCAACAAGAGGTGTTATCATGAACAAAAATCATTTCTGTGGTGCAAATTTAGCAGCTGACTACTCTTTAGCTTTACAATCTTACGTAATTAGCAAATAAAAGGATTTTTCACACTTGCACCAGCGTGAAATTTAAAGAAGAAAAAGCTTGTAAAAGAATTCTTTTACCTAAATCCTTACCATCAGACAAAACAGCTCATATTTTTTACCATTGTTAATAATAAAATATATTAACTTAATATTAACTTCAGTATGTTTAGAGTATAGGTATACTAATAAAACAGTACAATCATATATAGAGTATTTCTCTCAGAATAAAAGTAATCAGTCTCACTGCGCAAAACTGAGAGATCTTCTTTCCACAGACCTATTCAAATACTACACTTGTTCATAACCACCAAACTAATTAGCATCATACAAAATTCTATCCTCATAGCACTTAAATACTTTTCACCAAGTTCAAGGTTGCAACTCTACTAGGCAAGCATGTAAGCGTGCTTTATCCACAGGAGGGAAAAACATCCTGTGTGTTTATAACTGAGAACCCCAGTGTTACTTGAATCAGTATTAGAGGGGGAGGTAAAAAATACAGATGAAATGTTTGGCAGAGGACTTAAAGAACAAGATTTGTTCCAAAAGCTGCAGGTCACCAAGAACAAGGCCCTGTGAAAGAAATGTTGGTCAGCGTAAGGCCTAGCAGGCAAGGGTAGAAAACAGCCACAGCAAATCATTGAGTTCAGGGGGAAGAAAGCAAATTAAATGTTAGATTCAGGATTCAGGTCAGAGTCCCGCTCTCCCTCCTACTTAAAATTCTTATGAGCATTTCATAACTACTGGAAAATGATTTTAATAATTTAACGCTTTACTTAGGGTTTAAATTCGGTACGGTTAAAAGTGATTTCAAGGCAAGTGGTTGATATATATTGATCCTCACTGACGTGAAATCTGAAAAAAAATATATTAAAAAAAAAATCATGCTCCCAACTCTTTCCCCCATCACGTCATATATCGTACCTAAAATACTTCAGCAATTGCTCTTGAGTCACCTGAGGCTCACAGGGGACGCTCCCACTGAAACAAACAGGTCTGTTCCCATGAACAGCAACTGCCAGGCAGTGGCTCAGCAGGAGCAGATAACACACCCAAATCCCAGGAGTGCTGAGTAAAGTTGTCGTGCTGCTATTTTCAGGGGAGGTTTTGTTCTTGTGTTTGTTTTTTTTCAAACCAACTCTTGCTTTCTTTAGAGCTACATTTTCCAAATGCCATTTTTTTTTCCCCCTCAGGAGACAAGAGTTGTTCAGCATTTCACATCGCCTTCTCTCCACAATGTAAGAGCTCCTTTCAGTGCCAAATCTCATTGAAAGTGACACTTCCAAAGGAGAAAGCTCTCTGACTTAACATTGTTCCTTGTGAACTGTTTTTCTTCATGGTAAGCTGAAAGCCACACTTTTAGACCAAGTTGCTAGCAGTTCGCACACTAACTCCTGCATCCAAAATCACACAATTTTGCTGCTCTTGACTTACAAATGGAAGAGCCACAGCCAGGTAAGCACCTCAGTCCCAGTCACTTGTTGCTGTATGCCATGCCAACAGGGACTCCAGCTCAAGACAGACAAGTAGCATGGACACAAAAGATCCACCCAGTTCAGACTGCCCTGCCCTCCATGTCCTCTTTTTGACAAAAAAAAAAAAAAAAAGTATATTACAGCAATCCTCTATATTGCAGCAACCAAAGCAATGTTACTGTTGAAAACTCTATACCTTCAATCAATTTACCCTAAAAAAAAAATTTTCAATTTACTAATTCGACTATTGAAAATTTCTAAAGACCATCACATTTCAGAAGTTTAAAACTGGGACCTATAACTGGCAGCAAAACGAATCAAGAGCTCCACTGGCACTGAGTGAAACTGATGGCCCTTGCAAAAAGAAATAAAAAACAGTATACATTTGAGATTCCAAAAGCTGGTATTTGGATGAAATCAGATCCTCTTTCCCATTTTTTTTTTCTGTCTCTTCTTAATATATTTAGCATCTGTTAAGCATTTATCTCAATCAAGAAAAAAAACCTTAAAGTTACAGAATTTTCTTTATTCTGTACTATAGAAATCTAATTTTTTTGTACATCAATACTTAGCTTCCAAAGAAAGTAAAAACAACAAAATTGAAGTTAGAGGATGAGAATAATCTCATCTCAACGCATACGGTTTTTCAAAAAAGGCACCTCTGTTTGACTTTGCATAGCAAATAGCATACCTACTCCATATACACGGCATACTTTTATAAATAAGAATAATCAAAAGATTCTGATTGAAAACAAACAATTGTTCTCTGAGAACACATAAGCCATATGTAAAACTCAAGTCTCCTGCGTGAAACAGAAAAAATGACTGACAAATCACCACAATGAACTGATACAGCAATATCTCTAGAGATTTACCAGAGGAAGTACAATGAATTTTACTTATTTATTTATTTTAAGTAGAAAGGGTTTTTTTTATTCCAGTAATTGTTCAGTGTTAAAGTGCATAGGGCATTCAGATAAGAGGGAGAAGAGCCACTAACTTTGTTTTGTAAAGCAGCCCACCTATGAAGCCATAATCATATTTATACTCTCATTCTTCCCATCTGGTCACATTCATCTTTTATCCTATTCTGAGTAGCAGAGCTTTGACAGGAAGAGAGGAAAAACATCCTTATTTTCTTTCTTTACCCAATAAACTCATGGTTATTAATAGTCCCCCAGGAGATGCACATTTAAGCCTTTTCTGTTTGAACCCTCCCAAAGCCCTCTGCTTTGGGAACCTCTGCTCTGGGGTATTCTGAGTAGGCGAGGTCCTTAACACCACCATACAATACAATTTTGTAAGACATCAGATTAGATTTTTATGCTAGCCATGCTTTGAACATGGTTATCAGCTTGGGTCCCTGAGAGAGATATAGGTGTTACTCTACCTATTTCTGAATTCCCACCTGTGAACAGAAAGTAGATGCACACACAGAACTATGGACTTCTGCTTTGCGATTACAAATTTAGGCATCAAAAATCATCTTGATTATATTTTGAAGGTGGCTTTGGGAGGCATTTCTGGTTGATTGGTTGGAGTCTTTGAGGAGGAGGAAGCTTGGGGGGGGGGGGGTTGGAAGGATTACTATTATTATTTTTTCCCTGTTCTTTTCTCATCTGGAAATCTATCTACATTAATTAGTTTGGTTTCTTAAGACTATTCCAAACCCAATTGGGACCATTTTCTGAAGCCGAAGTCTCAGTTTATTTTGTGGGACTTTGCTATACCACAGGTGAACCGAGAAGCACACATCCATGGGTAGCTGCCTTTCCACAGACTGAGGAGAGGCTCCATTGGGACAGCAGGAAAACAGGGACAAAGCCAGACCATTTCTGATTTATTTGATCTCTCCCACAGTCATGGACAGGTCTACCACACATTTTCAAAAGCAAACACGATTCCCATGTTTTTTATCCACTCGTTTTTATCCAGACATGAAAACCAACCACATCTGCACTGGCACTGAACATAATACGAACGAACTCACTGTCTTACATGTTAGGAAAACATTATGAGGCTTAGATACATCCCAAAGAATACCATTACACTAGATGAATCTACATCTGTTTTCCTAAGTAGGATTGATAGCCACAGACAAGTCACCAGATGCATAGAAACATGTGCACTTGCCAATTGCTCTAAAATTAAATAATAAGGAAACATTTGAGGTAGTAATCCTAGTAAAAGGCTTAGAAAGCAACAAAGCAGTAACTTTGGAAAAAATACCTGTTAAACAATTCCGCCCTACACACACCATTACATCCAGCCTAACAGATCTGGGCATGCAACCACTGCAAAAAGATGGCAAACTGAACTCTCACAGAAGCCTTGATGATTACTTTTCCAATGCCTGAAACATAACATCAAGTCTGAACTATGACCTTGGGTTAAAACTCGAGAATTTTACTCCATCTCCCTGATCCTATCTAGGTAATAGGGAAGAAAAAAATATCACTCCATCCTATCCATTCTCTCAGATCACAGAATCGTAGGTTGGAAGGGACCTTTAAGATCACCTAGTTCCAACCCCCCCGCTATAGGCAGGGAAACCTCCCACTAGACCAGGTTGCTCGAAGCCCCATCCAGTGTGGCCTTGAATGCTTCCAGGGAAGGAACACCCACAACCTCACTGCTTCCATGGTAATTTAGGGACGGAAATTCACTTTCCATAACCCCACTGCATCTGCACTGGTCTCCCTTTAACGTACTGATTTTTGTATATTGCAAACTTACAAATAAGAAAAATTGGTGAAAAGTCACATCTACATTCAACACAGCATATTTTGAACAAATGATTAAGAGGGCCCAGCTTGCCCAACACCTAACTAGGATGTACTGACATCTTGTTGGATGAGGTCCAAAACAGCACCAGTGATGAATACTTCCAGCTCACACTGAAGTATGGAGGACTTAAAGACCCGTCGTAATGATGCCAAGACGTATGCACAGGAATCACTGAGCTAGCAGAGGTAATTATCAGAAGGAACAGCAGCTTAGCATTTCTTCATATATCTTTTTTGATATAAACTTCACCATGAACTCACTGTTCTACTGCATTAGGAAGAATATAGACCTAAATATCAGCACAGCAAGACCACAGAACATGGAAGGCAGCAACCATTTACTGAAATACTAAATTTGATAAAGTCTCCATAACAAAAAAGAAAAATTTAGTTATCATAGCAAAATCTGGATTAAATATACCATGCTTGATACACTGCATAAAAGCAAAAAATTGTAACAGCCAGCAGTAGTCCATTGGCAGGGATCCCTTGAATGTTTTAAAACACTCAGAGCCAAATTACCAAGTAAACAGAATTTAAAACCTCCAGAAATTGGAAATTCTCATGTAATATTAGATTACCTTCTTATATACTAGCACAGAGCACTTTCTTTCTTCAAAACAGCAGCCTGCACGAATTCCATCAGATTGCAGTTTGAGAATAACAAATTCCACAAGCTCTTTGTTCTTGCAGGGCAAGCAATCAGTTACTGGTGAGTTAAATGTACAATCTCTTAACTTGAGAAATTTAACAAAACAATAACTTTATCAATCAGAAGCAGTCAAGGAAGAAAGATCATAAATTCATATTTAATCTAGAAGATATATTTTTCCTTACCTGAGAATTGCTGAAGTTTTAACAAAACCCATATCTAAAACTTAAAATCTGTGCCTGGAACTCATCTATGACTTCTTAATGTATTTTGTTTAATGTAGTTTTAATGAAATCACATTTAGATAACTGATTAAAAAGAAAACTGGAGGAAGTAATTCTAGGTACCTTTAATCACATTACAATACCAATGTCTTTAGGCAGAGACTTTAGAGAAGAACTCTTTTAATCACCTTCCTGTTTGGGTAGGTGGGTTGCCATGGTGAGGTGATGCAAAAAAAAAAAAAAAATCTACATCCTCTTTGAAGTAGTGAATAGCCAACTTTAAAAGACGTGAGGTTCAGGTAAAAATACTAGTACTTTGCAACTGCATTGGCTCTTTCACTGCAGAGCATCACATAGCTAAATTAGCACATAGTATTAGGTTTATTAGATAGGAAAATTGTTTCTCGGAATGCTCAGTACTACAAAGCAAAAAAAAAAGATTGTGTTCAGTATTAAGGATCACATTTCCTGATAGCTTCAACTGCTCTGTAAGCATTCAATGCATTCAGAAGCATGGTGATGCACTGAATACTCCAAAAAGCTCACATTACAAGTGTGTAAGTAAACCATACCACAATTTAAGTTATAAAAGTTTGCGAACACCCACAAGAAACAAGGTTTATTTGTATGTGAAAGTGACATTACTTGGCATGTGGAGTATATTTTTTGTTTTCTATCGTTTTTAATCTCATTCAGAGCAACATAGGCCAGAGTAGACAGGAAGAAAAGTCCTTAAGATTATTATTCTTTTACTTAAAACTTTCTAAAAAGTCTCACTAGGATGTGGCAGACAAAAAGTAACAGAAAAAAAAAAAGTTAGCAAAACCCAGTAGAATTATTTGCTCTCTTTCCCAAATGCTTCAATACTTCTTATAAATAAGCTGCAACATATGCTAGGTACCTAAAAAGCTAAAAATCAAGATGTTCTTCATTTATCTTTAAAAAAATGCTGGTCACTGCAAGCCTTTATTTCCACTTGTGCAAAGAAATTGAGCGCTGAAACAAAGAAATACCATATGTCAAAATAAAGCTTTGGAGAAGATCCATCATTAAGTTTAGATGTGCAAGGATTTCTCTTACATCTTCTCAAATAATTATGAACGTATCCGCAACTGGCCAAGAAATGGAAGAAGAAACACAACTCAGGCAAAGTCTTGAAGCCAGTGATACTTTCTAATTGACTCTGTTGGTGCCAGCATTTCAAACAGTGCATCTGAAAGGAAGCCAAGCACAGAGAGATGCTTATCTTCTCAGAATGAAACGCAAGCTGAATATTCAGTTATTTTCTTAACTGCAGACTAGGAGAGACATAGTATTTGCAAAATCAGGTAGATACTACACATGTAAAATCAGGCAACTAGTTTACATTACATCACTCTAGTAGCTGCATTTTTAACTACTAAATATTTTAAATATGATTTCAAAATACCGTGCAGTTTATACAAAGATAAAAGTTCACTCACTGCACTTCATTCCCTTAAGTTAAAGAGCACAGGACAATGCCACAACACTGGCAACAGCAAAGCCCAGTGAAAGATATTATAAGGAGGGGAACCGGATTTGTTTTTAAAACAAACTCGATGTGACATACTGGCCCTCTGGTTACCCTGGCAGCCCTGCCGAGGGGGCTGCTCCTGCAGCGGTCCATATTGCCTGGTTACACCTCTCCTCACAGAGGCTGCCTATTCACACTCCAGGTTCTTGGAATTATCGATTGTAAACATAAGGGTGGGCACTGACACCCATTCTACCTCTCCCTGTTATGCAACTATTGCTTGTTATTATCTGGAAATGGCCAACTTCACAGATAAATAGCCTCGATCTAATTGGTGCAGCTGTTCCCATTTTACTTGCAAGCTCAAATGCACACTTTAAAAAGTGTATTTAAATATCACACTCTAGTTTTTCTTTTCCTTCTGGAAGCACACAAATCCCCCCATTAATCCTCTCGTTTGTGTCATTTCAACTACTGTTAGTTTCTTCCCCCATTCTTTTACATATACAGGCACACTTCAAGGATTGGCAATGTTGCTTGTTTACCAGCCTTCTGATCTGTGTTCCAGTAAGCATTTGCTTATTTCCAGAGATAGTTTTAAACAGATGAGAGAACAGTAGCATTTCAGAAAACCAAGAACAGTTGTTTCATTACTTAAAGAATGTGCTATATGGCCACCACAGCCAGATATCCATGCTGCAGGGCTGGGCAGCACTCTACAGCTCCAGCACACATGCTGGCCCTGTCTCAGCTCCCTGTAAGGATACATCCTAGACACAAACATACACTTATCCATATGTGAATGATGAAAGAGAATGACAAAATGCAGAAATGCTGAAAATGATCAATGTATGATGGCACAGACTGCTCCGTGGTGTATACCTACTGTGAAGTCTTGACGCCTCAAACTCTCCAAAACAACATTCATCATGCTCCACAACTGCTGTACCAAGCACACAACTCAGCCAGCAAAACACAACAAGCAAGATACACAACTCACCTAAGTTTCAGTATAAGTGATCATCTACATTTTTTTGGTTTCTTCTGTATTAAGTATCACTACAGCAAACTGTGTTAGAACTGTACGCCTTTAAATGCTTTTTACCTTCTCACTGTGTTGAAATTGATGGTAAGTAACTGCGTCACCCACCTTAGCTCCTCATTAGATATTTACAGCATCAATAGAGGCTAGGAAAAAAGCAAAGACTAGTATCATCTCTACAAATGAATGTGTACTCTGGTATATAGAGCAGGTTTCAACTGTATACCTTTGTCCATTCTCAGATCTTGACAGCTTTGTTTAGCTTTAACCATTTATATTTACAAAGGGATCAGAAGAATAATATCTTCTAAGCGTTTCACAGTCAAGTACCTGAGGCCATTTCTTTCCTACTTGTACTCAAGCTATACAGCCAAAATTTCTTAAGAGACTGGCTTTGTTTGGAGGGTGCTTGTTCTTTACTGTTAAAAACAGGATAGCTGAGCGTCCCTGAGGATTGCTTCTCAGGCAGACAGTAAATTTGTGTTGTCTGTGAAAGCTGGGTTGGATGTTGGTCAGTTTACAAAAACAAAACAGAACACTGAAAAAAAAAAAAAAAAACAAAGAACCCACAAAACAAAAAACAAAACCACTGCTGATATGTATGCGTTTTGTGAAGGAAGCTTCCTAAATGACTTAATTAAGAGATGATTAACTACAAGGTAAGGCATACTCAGTACAAGATTGTTACTTTTCAACACTGCAGCAGAGGTAAGAAAGTCCTTTGTTCAAATTTGTAGGCATAATCTCCAAAACATTATTGAAAAGTAGGGTAGAAAGTCTAATGCAGTTCAGCTTATTTGCATTTGAGGGAAACACCACATGAATATTCATCCAAATAATCTTACAGATCTCCATTTAAGGGATCCATGAGCTTTCAGAGAAGGTCAGTCCTGCTTAAAAACTTACTGACGCTGCCATATCTGTCTGCTGCTATGTCTCTAGTAGTTTTTCTGACAAAGATGGTTTATCTCTGCAATCTTTCAGGAATCAACTTATAAGCTTTACTACACAATATTCCACTTGGGATGTTGTCCTAGAAGAGATTACCTATTGTCCTGGTTAATTTTCTTCCTAGTAGCTGGTATGGTGCTGTACTTTGGATTTAGGATCCAAAACTGGAGGAATTGGCCAAGGGTTGGCTGAAGCTTGGAGATTGGATGGAAATCCACGGGCTGGCAAGCAATTGCCTTGAGCATGATTTGTTCTGTGTATTTTATTATTTTCCCTTTGCTCATTTTCCCCTGAACTCTCTCTCCCTCATCCCATTGTGTGTATGAACCAAGGGCCATGTGGTGCTTAGCTGTATGCATGTTAAACCACATGACCTGCAAATTCCACCACTCCTTCTCCCAGAAAATAAAGGGGGGGAGGGAGGATGGGAGAACAGAGATTTGTTTTTCTTTTTCTCTCAATTACAACTGGTTTTCAGTCCACCAAATTCCAAGAACTACACGCCCTTACTGTTTTCTGTTCACCCAGTTTCACATTCTTAAATGTTTTTCCCCAGTAAGAACTGGATGGTTTGTATAAGCTGCCCTACTGCTTACCTGAAGCATATTGAGATAATAAGAACAATTCATACTGTCTGTGAAGGCAGCATCTTTTAGCCCTACCTTCTTTTTCATACTAATGTGTGGTTGTTGTTGGAAGTATCTATGTATGTCTCTAATGCACCTTAAGAATGAGACCTTAAGATCCTAGATACCTTGTTTTTCTGGGAACGTTATCAATCTGCTATTGCTCAACATAGAAGATAGGTAAGGAATACTAGATTCCACAATATATAAGTTATTTCTGAATAAAAGAAAATCATAGAATCACCAATGTTGGAAAAGACCTCCAAGATCATCCTGCCCAACCATCCACTTGTTACCAATATTGCACCACTAAACCATGTCTCTAAGTACCACATCTAAACATTTCTTGAACACCTCTGTGGACTCAATCACCTCCCTGGGCAGTCTGTCCCAGTATCTGACCATTCTTTTGGAGAAAGAATTTTTCCTAACGTCCAACCTAAATCTCTCCTGATGCAACTTGAGGCTATTCCCTCTCATCCTGACTGTGCTCCAGTCTCCTCATGGGCTTCGTTGCCGTTCTCTGAGCATGTTCCAGGGCCTCACTCTCTTGTAGATAAGGATCCAAAGCTGAACACAGTACTCAAGGTGTGGCCTCACCAGTGCTGAGTACAGGAGGACAATAACCTCCCTCCCCCTGCTGGCAGAACTATTTCTGATACAAGCCATTGACCTTCTTGGCTACCTGGGCACACAGCAGACTCACATTTAGCTGATAAGAAAACACTAACATAATACAAATGTGTAGAATGCCTCGTATATTTTTAATGCTTACTGAAAATAAATCACTTCAATAGTTTTGCTTCTCAGTACGTGGATCATATTATATAGTCCTTTCTACTGGGAGCATGTGCATATGTATGTTTTAAACACATTTTGTTGTTACTGGAGAGTTAATAAAATATTGCCCATGTGTCACACCACTTCATCACTGAGCCCAAGTTACAGAGCTATCTGAAAGGTGCATGCCATTTTTACAATTCTAATCTTCCTGACAGTATCCCAAGAAGCAATTTTGGGAAGTCTGCAATTCTTTCACAAAATGTCAACCATTTCAACTTGTGAGAGAACATTGTTTAGGGCTAAGCATTAAAAAACAACAACACTGATGTAATCTTAAAAAACTCTAAACTAACTTGTTGGATGAAACCAAGACAAGGCTTGAGCTTTGCCAGGTAAATACCACTTACTTATGCATTACTGAAAAACAAAACCTAAGCAATTTTAAGAAATACATTTTACTGAATTTTGTTCATGCTACTTAGCTGTAGTTGTGATTAGACAAATAATGGAAATATTTCCTTAAATAACACATTAAGCTCTAAAGTAAAGATGAGTAAAAAATGTTTCATGCAAACGACAAAAAAAATGATCTTACAGTTTACAGTACATAAAGGGAAACACTAGTAGAAGTAAAATCAAGGAAAAAGTTTCAGATGTAACCCTGGATTTAATTTGTGTTTTGATATTTTTTCTTTAATCTGACAAACAGAACGCTCATTAAATATCTTAACCATTAAATAGCAATTATTGAATAATAATCCTTGATGTCTGCCAATTCCTATGTACAGAGCTGTATGTAGTTGCATGCACATATCCAGCTATACATAATTGCACATTGACTGATATTTGTCAATCTAATTTTTTTTCATAGCTGATATTTTCACATTGTTTTTAATGTATCTTTATAAGCAGTAACTGTACAAACTAGGTCTGCCTACCTTATTCATATGCCACTTTAGTGACTATCCTGTAACCATGTTACTGCCCAAAGACACAAGCAACAAAGAATAGGAAATCAGTTGTGATAATAGGAAATCTGTGCTCTACACTACGGACACATTTTGAAAAGCTGGTTGTCCCAGACAATTTTGGATATCCTACCAACCCCTCCTCTTACACATTACGAACTGCTGCTAACATGAGCAGGAAGCAACTCACTGTACAAGTTGTCTGTTTAATTGCAGTGAACATTTGATTTGAAATAACTGCAGAGAATAATGACAGTTAAAGTGTTCTGGGAGGATTTCTTGTTAGGTGCACTGATTTAAGCTTATTGGGCAACTTGAAGGTTCCAGGTGTCAGCAAAAGATTTCACTTAAGAACCTCACAAATGTAATAAAGAATACTTTGGTGAGCTCAAATGTGATTTTATTTCATACTTTATTTCATAATTGTGGGATATGCCAAGTATGAAAAGAGGTGGAAAATAGCTGAAATCTGAGATTTATAGATATCTCATCTGTATCTTCCTGTGAATAAAATTAAAGTCATGTTAGAAAATTGTATTTTGGCTGCCACTCTCCTCCTGAGTGCTTGCCTCAGATGACAGATAAATTCAAATTGGCAGATTACGTCTAATGTGAATCAGAATACATTAGCTGTCATTCTGTATTTTTTTGCAGTTCTTTTTAGCCTTCCAGATTTTGTACAGTCAATGTTTTTAAAAACTAATTAAACTGTAGTACTATTAAAAGAAGACAGATGAAATCATTTGTGTCTACTGAGAGGAACAAAACAGCCTATCGCCCCTTGTTTTATTTCACCATACCACTTCAAAAAGACAATGATGTCCCTCAAGCATAACTGATTATAGTTGTCTGGGGGGAAAAAAAATAAAAATCCTGGTAAAATCTCAGCTTGCAAAGATTAGAAAGGGACAGATATATCAGAAGCAGCATGGGGAACATGCAAAGAAGAAAGATAGCAAGTGAAAAGCACATGGGTAGAAATCTTTAACGGGTAGAGCAATGTAGGCACTCACACCTTGGTGTTCCTCCAGACCATTCCTCTGATAGATTCAAGGAAAGTAAAAAATAAATAAATAAATAAATCACCAGTCTTCTGGATTAAGTGGTGAGCAATATACCAGTATGATTACTGTTGAGGGAAAAGCAAGGAAAAGGACACCACATTTATGTACAAAACACAGCAGGAGAGAGGGGAAGGGTGAAGTGTTGCTTACATCCCTATCAGTCAGGTGCTGGAAGGATGGGGAAGAAAAGGAAGAAGCATGTGACAAAATACTGCAGAGTCTGAAACAACAAATGCTCTCTTACAAGAAATCAGTGTGTAACTTGCATAGTTATAAACAGCCTTTTGGGAAAATAATCAATTAGAATAACATGCAGAGATCCAGTCCTTGCCCACACACTGATGTTAAATTTATTTCTCTATCCATAAAGCAGATACTACATGTAAGATAAAAGTAGAAAATCAATAAAGTTAGATTAAGAGTAATGTTTAGGAGTAGATAAACTCTCTCCCTGCATTACTGTGTTATTTTACACCACTATTATGTCAGTATGTCCATGTCTTTTTCTTACTCCTCAATCAGTTCAAATCCATCATTTCAATGTATGCAAATCTTTTTATAGGAGTAAAGTCAGTCTGTTTTGCTCATTTGTATAGCATTGTCTTAGAAACAGTTTATTGGTAAAACATACAGTTTGATGACTTGGCTTGTTCCTAAATCTTCAAGCCTGGTTGGTGGAGGCTTTCTGCTTTCATGTTTCCCTCATTTTACTGCCTTGTACGAACAGAGTGGTGGGTATTGATCCTCATGGGCAGCTCAGCTACCTGCACTGACAGCTGTCCCACTGCTAGGGCACAACAGGCATGGGATCAGCAGCAGCCCCGCTGCCTCACCTCCAGAGCAAACCAGTGTGGGAACAGGGCAGCACGTGAGCTGACATACGAGGCCACAAGGAGGGCCAGAGCCACACTGTAGTCCCTGCACAACAGGGAGCTGTACTCCCTCCATAATCCTGATTTACGCCTGCCCTGTTATCTTCAACTCAGGGCTGTGGAAGTAGAGGGTAAACAGCTTCCCTGCCTCTCACATCTCTTACGCTGGGACAAACAGTGTTATACTTACCTCCACTGCACTGCACAGGCAGCTCTCTGAACTGTATCAGCATTTTGCATGCATTGTAAATTCAGGAAAGTTAATTTAAAATGTGCTGCAGTTTGTGCCAGTGTCATTAATGTCACCCTGAAAGAATTTCCACTCTTAGCACACACTTCTTAAGTATTTACAGTTTATCAGTGAAGCTCAAGACTTTCATTTCTCAGAAAGTGTTGTTCTTTACAAACACATAGAAATCCAAACTTTCCCAGTTATTTTGTTGCTGCAATTGATTCGAAAGCCAAGAAGGATTTATAGTAAGTTAAATTTAAAATTAGTTTGCCATCATATTAGGAGAAGTAATACTCGCTGCATAATGCTGCATAAAAGAATAAATTTGCTTTACAAATTGTATTTTAATCATTTTTCCACTTAGCCAGAGAAAACCTGCAGTGTTTCATTGCCAGACCAGTATTACAGCAGTTACTGATCAAGCAGTGACACAGGGTCTACCTCAGACTACACAGGCACACTACTTTCTGAAGACAGAGGAACTGTGGGTCAGACACAACCCACATTACTGAAAATGAGAAAGTAAGTATGAACAAACCCTTACAAAACCCTCAAGATCATTTACTCAACCACAATACTGTCCAGGGATCTGGGATAAGTGGAAGCCACCTCAAACAGCTTTAAGTTTTCCTAGCAATTAAGTCACCAGACACTGCTTTGTCAGGAAGAGATCATTACAGCTCCGCTCACCCTCCCTTTCCTCCTGTGCTCATTGCCTTTCCTATTTCCACTCATACACTCCAAACAAATTCTCCAGTGGGTGTAGATGTTCATAATTTCAAACTCATTAGAAAAAGAAAAATAAATTAAAAAAAATAGAAATAAATTAAATAAAATTAAATTCACAAGATAGTCTAAAAGTTTTTTAAAGGAATTAAGTTCAAGAAGTTGTTGACAGTAACCCCTGTGGTTAAGCTATCAATTCCCTAGTTGTTTCCTACAACTTAAAGAGTTTTTTTCTGATGTTTCTTTTAACCATACTGGAAAGTAAATATATAGACTACGACTACTAAGCTTTCCTGCTGAGTCTGAAAAAAGAAAAATGTCTGGAAAACAACATTAAAAAGAATAACATGAAGTAATTGATTAGGAGGAAAGATTTAGAATTCCAAAACTGACTAATAGTTATCATTAACATTTATCATTCCTTAATAATCCACAGGAAGAGATTCAGAGCTAGAAACACTGTGAACTACAGTATTTTTAATCATTACTGAATAATTACCACAAAAGTGCTTAAGAAAAACTTTACTCATTTACAAGTCACAAAGCAGCAGAGAAAGATAAATGGTGGGCTCGCTTCTGCTTCTTTTTAAAGTTTTTTTTGAGCCAATGTGTCAAAGGCAAAGAAACTGAAATCCAGTAGATATGAGTCTCCTAGGAGCACAAGAAGACAGGGATTTTCTGATGAAAGTTGGTTGTCTTTTTTTTTTTCCCCCATAAAAATTGGATTGCCTGAAGGAATGTATGAACCAGTTTAGATGAGAAGACCATTTCTGGCTAAATGAAGGAAAGGGGGAGAAAAAACTCATTTCCTTTTGCCTTTAAATAAGCAAAATCTGTAAAAATTAGAGCACTTAACTGGAACACAGGACAATTCACTCAACTTCATCCCAGAAATCTATCCTAGCCACTAAGCTGCAAAGTAATGTTGATTGTTTATTGCAGGGTTGGAACAAATGAAAATAAAGAGCAAAGAAGAAACTGAGATTCATCTAAGAAAACCAACAGCTCACTGGTCATCATGTTCCCTTTCAAAGTGAAGAACGAGGGCTACAGTGCACCTAATCACTCTGTGCACCCTGCTAGAATCAGATACTGACTCACCTAATCTCCAGATTTTCATGAATAGTTTCAGGTGTCATCAGTGCATTAAAAAAACTGGCAGGAAAGACCCACTCCTTCAGTCTCTGCTATGAGTACCCAGCACAAGGCCAACCAGACTAGTGATAGCAGAAGTCCTATGAAACATACTCACAATTCATACTGCAGAGGTGATGGGACTATGGAATTTAAGGCTTGTTTCCTACAAGGAAAGACCACTGTCGTTCTGTAAGAGGGCAGGGAGTGCGAGAGGGCCCTGCAGGCTGGGGCTGAGGTACTAGCATAAGAAGCTATATATAGTCACTGCTCAAGGGATGACTCTCATGCACCTGAGTGCTTTTCCCTCCTGAATCCAACACTTACATTACAGGGGGGGAAAGAAAAAAAAGTTAAAAAAAATAATAATTCTATCCTCAGGTGCTTGTATGCTTTCTTCCAAATAAAACAGACAGAGCATGGAAATGCTTTAAAACATCGGCCTCAATTTCATTTTTCCCATCTGTAATGGGCAGACTGCTAAAAGTCAAGTCAAGCTACTGTCATGACTACATTGGCAAAACCCAGCAGAGTAACATCAGCATAACAAGCAGAAATGCTATGAATTTAAACAGGCTCAGCTGAAATCAGAGTATTGGCCTATTTCCTTAACTAGTCTAATTAAAATATAGAATTCAATTTGGAAAGTACATTTTTAATAAGTATATGCTGAGGTGCATTACATTCTTCTTGAAAACGTTTCAGATGTACAATTATACTTTACAGATCTGTGAAACAAGAACAGATATGCCTCTGCTTTGAAATGATGTTACATAAACCTTCTTTCTTCTCTAGATTAGCACACACACACAAAAAAACAAGATTAAAAGCATTTCCAAAATGAAGAACGATGTGTACAAAGCTGTCATTTCTATAGCCAGTATCATGTTAAATCTAACACAGTGAAATAATTAGCCTGGGTTTTGTGTGTGTATGTATGGCTTAAGTTAGTTGTGGGGTTTTTTTGTTTGTTTTTTAATTATTTTTTAAGCACTGACATGGATCAATTTATTTGAAAGAGAACATAAGATGTCAAGGATATTTGAGTGGCTTCTCTGAATCATACCAAACATAAAGCACTAGGCCTCAAATAGTTTGCAATTGTCAAGCCATTTTAGTGTCTCAGAAGGGAATAACTGATGATGATGATTCCAAACTCACTGCAACTGGGTGACAGATATCTTGCACGCGTATAGCACTGACAGAGAAGCCAGCAGAGTGAATCCTTTCTGTACCCTACACGAGATTTATTGCTGTGCATAGTTTTAAAATCTTCAGAACAAACATCCAGCTGAGCAACAGACAAATAGAACACTTTGTATAAATTTTCTTCCCTTTTGACTTACCCCCAACAGCTCAAATAAGCAGAGAACTAAAAACACCAGAAGTTCCCTTTATTAGAGTGCTAGCTGACACAATCTAAACTGTCATGCTTAATGACAAAATCCATAGGGAACAAAAAAAAAAAAAAAGGAAAAAAATTCACTACATCGAGGAAATCTCTGTACAAAGAAGCTTTAGCTGAAGACCAAAGAAGCTCACATTACTCCACATATTAAACTAATACTAAAGTCCTTGAAATGTTTTCCAAAGTGTTATACCCTATGTATTTCCTCACAAGAGCTTCGTCACAACTGAGCTTTTCCAACACTAAAAAGGCTAGGTAGCCAGAGGATATTTTTGTACTGTTTATCAACTTGTATTAATATGGACTTTAAAAAGCTGGAGCACTTCAACACCCACAGTCCTTTATGTTTATATTTATCACAATCACGTTGGAATGGAAAAGCACACATGAGCTTATTTACTTCACTCAAACCCTATTTTAAAAAGAGTATTTTAAATTTCTTAAAATTATTGTGTTTGGAGATCTTTAGCTTGAATAAAATGCTTAGCTGCATAGATTCCTGAGGAAAATGAAGGAAACGTTGGAAAGGAATAAACATTTTTGTAACAGATATATCAAAAGTATAAAGGAGGACCCAGTGACACTTCCATTGTAATATATGGGACAGAATTTCACCTCTCATCAATATTCATATTTTTTAATTATAACGTATTTTTAAGTTAAAAATTCCCTCCTTTGCTATCTTACTCTGAAAGCATCTGATTTACATTTCTGATTCTAAATAACATTGTCAAACACTGAAAGGAATCATGAAGTTACTCTGTGGAAGGTATCTTTTTCACATTCTTTAAATTCTTTTGGCATTTACAAGCATCAACATTCTTCATTATCCACTGTACAATAGTATGAAACTACAGATATGATAATTTTGATTAAATGTAATAGGATTAAACTGAAAAATAGCATTCTGATAGAGAAGTTTATTTTTGCCATTCTAGTGGTAAAACAGATGCACAAGTAGCAGAACTAAAAGACGACTTTGATCTCACCAACCTTTCATGTATAATTGACAGTTTTAATTTGGACTCAAGAATGATAGAAAGGCAGCTAAGAAATTCTCCAAGATGCTGGCGTACAATGAATCAACATATGCTTGAATCAAGCTGAAAGAAATACAAAGCCTACTTTGCTCTAGCATTGCTGAGCCCAAGTACTATATGGCACAGCAGTCAGACACAAAAAATCGGCTCTCACAGACTTCGCCAACACACCAACAGTTTGCTCAGACGTTAGGTTAGTAAATCAGTCCTTACTTTTAAAAGTTAACACGAGTAATAGGTCGCAGAGCACCTAGATGCAGAGGAACAGCAATGGATTTCCTCATAGAGCACCGTAAGAGGCAGCTCCAGACTGAAGTAATACCAACTGAATGTCCAACATTTATTTCACAGGCTTTTGTTTTTTCCCTGAAAGGATATGCAAGGAGAGATTTTAATCTGGAAGATTTTGGTCTCTATCCTCAGCAAGCTAGTCTCCCATCTAACCCACTGCTGCAAAACACTGCAAAGCAGCTCTCCAACTCCCAAGCTTTTAGTCTATGAGGAAACAAACTGCAGGGGTAGCAGTGTGGGTGGCAAAGCTTCAGGTACAAGTGAGGGATTTACCAAAAGAGAATACTTTGTAATTCCTTGCCAAGAATAAAAGCAGTTGTCAGTGGTGATATCAGTTATTTTAGGGAGGAGTAAAGACTTCCAATCAAAACAGCAGCACTTTGAGTTTTCTGTGAAATGGCTAAAACTTGATTTACACATGCTGTATAATAAGTAGTAGTACACGGACTTAAATATATTTAAGTGGAGCCAAGTTAACGCTATGGTTAAGTTCTAGAGTGAGTAGAAATGTAACTTTCCCACACCAGGGTCATCTTGGTACTTGTAACTTACCGTGAGCTTCGCATCAGAGATGGGTCCAATTTAGGTCTTTTTAACATTTGCAGGTGTTGTTTGTTTGTTTGTTTGCTGTACAATACAGATCTTCAATGCAAACGTTACTGCTATCATGATTAATTTCTGTTAGTCCACACTGTTGATCTGTCCTATTCTTCAAATGCTGTATCAGTTAAGTATTCCACTGCTACAAGTAGTCAAAAAAAGAAGAGTTTGCTAATACACGGCAGTAGATGAAGTACTCAGGAACAAAAACATGTCCAAATACTCAACTTACTTTCTGAAGGCTGTTCATCAAACCAGAGCCTTGTACTGAATCCCACAGTGGCAGCCAGCTTCATTCAGGAAGCCAGCACCAGGTCTGACCCTGTAGTCCTGGATGCCCCTTCAAAATTTCTGCAAAAATGAATCATTTTCTCTTTGTTTCAAAGGCTCTGGAAAACTAAAATTTGTATGTGGGCTTCATTTTATGAGGATATGTCTACAATAACTGCTACTATCTTTTTCTTGTACTGGGGGATATTGCCCTAGGCAAACACCAGATGCCTGGGGGTTTGTAGATAGATATTGAAACTGCTCAGAGAAAGCACAACTCCAGTCAAAGGAGTTCAGTGTCTTTGCACACTACTGCCAAGGAGCAAAACAGCAACTGTGCTTCCACCGCAAAATGCTGATTTACCCTCCCTGGGCAAGCTTTCATCTCTTTTTCAGAGTACACTTTTCAGGAGTTACTGATGGCCAGAGCAGGATCTCATGCTTGATGTGGCATTCTGCATCACTCAGCCCACAGATGGAACTGAGCAACAGGGAAGGCAGCAGGAAAGCAAACGTTGCTGCGCCTTCGCTTGCACTTTAAGGACAATGACAAAAAAGAGCTCAAATACATGTAACGTGATTTAATAAAATGTACTCATTACAAAAAAAAAATAATAATAATAACATGAGAGCTAAGTTGAAAAAAGGTTAATAACAATGTTTTAAAGCTAAGAAAAGAAAAAATACACATTAAAAGCGTCAGACTATGTAACAGTTGAAGGCTGTCTGCCATATCCATAGCGCTATGATAGACACGTGGGAATGACACTGAGTGTTACCACATTGTTGGCTCTGCTGACTCTCCACTGATGTGACATCAAGCTGAGGCAGTATTCTGTGAAGTGCTGTAAGCAGTTGCATGGAACTTGGATATCCTCAGGAAAGTCACGTGTTGGGATACACACAGCAGAGGAATTTATTCTATTTTCAAAGCAGTTTTAATTTGCAAAATCTGCAATGTATACAATAAATGTGCAAGACAGATGGTCATAAATCCCTAATGAAACCCTGCCAAAGTAAATATTGTAAAAAGGATAAATGGCACTTAATTACACTACTGGCTAGCAAGTTAGGTTTTTCCTCATCTCCATTCTGCTTTTCACAAGTCTCTCAGGCCCTCTCAAGCATACAGCATGCACAACATGTGCTGTTGGTGGCTCTTACTTTGCTATGCCTTTGCTTCTCACTTTTTTTTTTTTTTTTTCCTCTTTTAGCGTTGTTGTAGCATTTGTAGAAGGACTAGTTTTAGATATAGAATCAGACAGCAGTCCAAGATGAAAAACTATTAGGAGCAGTTAAAAAAATCTCAAGCACGAACTAACAAAACCAACTGCTCTTGTAAAAAGGACTGTAGTGGACAAGTTAGGCGCTATTATGAGTGCTGGGGAAAAAATGGCTATAAGAACTGATTTATTTAGTTAATAATTTGTTCAAATCATTTGGCTTTTATATGGGGAAATCAGACAGAGAAGAACAGTTAGCTAAAAGCATGACTTAAATGATGAGCCTCTTCAAGAAAAAAAAAAAAAATCTTTTACCTCATTTCCAGCCTATGAATATGCACTGCTACTGAAGAAAAACAGTTGTTACCTTTTCCTTGTGCTGGGCTCTCAACACTTAACCTACCATTAGCCCCAGGTCACAGTGCTTTAACATACGCCTTTCTTAATACTGTGTTATATCTTTACTGGCTGGCCAAACAGGGAATAGAACAATCAATTTTTCTGCTTCTCTTTAGGATTGAGAGTAGTAGTGGTGGAAACCAACCCAGGAAGTCAGCATCTGTTTTTTTTTTTTTTTCCTTTGCTTTGCAAAAAAAAAGGGGAAATTGAATTTCGATGTTAAGGGGAAATTCTTTACTCAGACGATGGCGAGACATGGAACAATATTCCCAGAGAAGCAGTGGATGCCTCATCCCTGGAGGTGTTCAAGGCCAGGTTGGATGGGCAGCCTGATCTGGTTCTTGGCAACCCTGTCCAGAGGGCTGGAACTAGATGTTCTTTAAGGTCCCTTCCAAACCACACTATTCTATGATTATCTGACTGTAACATCTTTGAGTTCTGCCTTCAGTGATTAGACATAAATATGAACATTGGTTTAAGTTTTGGTTAATGTGTGAACCATAAGCATTAGCAATACCAATACCTTTGCAAGTGAAAATTCCAGTGTACTTAATTAAACACGACTGTGTGAGGGTCAAGGTACATGCAACCAGCAGGGCACCCACGAGCTCCCTGAGGTACTATTGCTCCATATTGAAGAAGAGCACCACAGTGCTGCCCAGGGAAGGGAACAAGTTCCTGCCGCCACCACTGCAGTGCCAACAACTTGCAGCTGGAAAGGCTGCAACTGGGGCAGCTGTGTGGAAAGCTTACATGGATTTAAACAGTGGTAGACAACCCTTGCGCTCAGTGATTTTCCTTCTGGAGCTTTCAGCAGGCTCTACATCTACAATACTGCCAAAAAAAAAAAAAAAAAAAAAAAAAAAACCATAAAAAAATAATATCAAGTGGAAGGATGGCGTTCTTGTTTACTCCCATCACTCACAGTGCCCTTTAACACACAAGCCTAAAAGCTCTACTTCCCTACTTTACAGAATAGCTTAGATCAAAGACACAAAGAACACTGAAGACATTAAAATCAATTAACTCAAACTTCAAAGCCACCTGATTTACTGGTAAATTATTTGGTCAATGATTGATTTGAAGCATTTTGTTGTAAAGTGTGCCAGAATGGAAGCACACAGACATTAAACCACAATTAGTAAAATTAAGTGGAGAGAAAAAAAAACACAGAAGAAAATAGACTACAGTGTGAAGATTAAAGGGTAAAGAAACATGATTTCTCTGTTGAGAATATAATTGAAATGGAAGCAAGCAGAAAAGTAAAAGACTAAAAAAGAAACAGGAAAATTCGGAAGATTAGCCTCACAAAGAAGCAAGACTTACTTTTCATTGCTATGATTACACCGAATTCTGTTTTAGATACATTAAATATACAAGACCGTTAGTCATCAGAAAAGAAGTGACATTAGTGCTTATTAATCTTAATGTTTATGGTGGGTTTCAAGCTCAAGAAGTGATGATTAAGCCTCTTCAGAGACAGTGGTAGAACACTGCAGAAAACTTAATTCCAGGAGTAGTTTCAGGCCAACAAGTTCTGCACTTCCTTTTATTTTCTTTTTTAGCCAACAGAATAAAACAGAAAGCAACTTTGTCTGCCATTTTAAGTAGCAAAATGCCTCCCAGCAGAGCAATGCTTTCATCATCTGGAGCTCATGTCCTTAATGAACACACAGTCAATATTGCCACAGTTCTCTGGTGCACACCTTTATGGTTTGTTAGATCTGGTAGCTATTAGTACCACTGTCCTCTAGCTAAATTTCTCTCTGATCTCCCAAGTTAAGCATGTATAGGTTGGGTACAAGTTTTAAAGAAAGTGTTCCTAATTGCCTCCAGTTGCTTCTGGGCTTGGCCTTAGTGATTCAGACTTTTTAAAGAGTTGTCATCAGAAGAAGAGAAGTTTGCCATTTTCACCTCAGGATAATGAAGATACAAGATAAATCAAGGAAAGGTAGAAAGAATGCAGTGTAAAGGAAAGACAGCCACCTAACAAAAACCTTTCAATCTTACCTTAAGGTAAATTACATAAGGTCAGCTTTATACCTTACTCCCCCACTGGGAGGGGTTTTTGTTTCCTGATTTTTCTAGACATAAAACTAAAGCCTCTTATCTTCTTTGTACACTTACTTAGCCTTAGGAAAGATAACGTATGCTAGTAATCTTAAAATTACAGGAAAAAAAGTCACCAGGCAGATTTTTTTGTTGTTTTATTTTAGAGGAATAAAGACTGTAAGCTAATAGTAAAGCAATACCCTAGCAGAAAACACGCATGTTGAAGACAAGCTTTGAATAAGGACACCCTAATTTTTGACAAGATGATATCACATCAGTTCTCCCAAACATCCCCAATCATAAGCCCCAATCAGAGAATGTGTACCCTACGAGAACACTGCTAGGATAAAAATAATAAATGGAAAAAAAGTAAAAAATAAAATTGGTATCATTAATGTAGTTCCACCTAAGCTTCCATAACGTTAGCCACTGTAATTAGTCTCTAGTCAGTCAGTGGCCATTATTTTATGCACAGATTTGACTTTCAGTAATTGTTTTTTTCCTGCACCAATAATCAAAACCTTTCAGCAGCAATCTTATCCATTACAAACACACCCTTAGGGTCTCTTCAGGTATCTATCACTACCGCAGGTCTAACTTACCTTCCTGTTTCCCCTCAGCAAGCCTTAAGGATAGAGCACTTCTCACAGGCTCAGATGCTCACATATAATTTTCCTATGGATATAGGCATAGGAGGAAAGGATAGCACAGCCTCCATTTCCATTTTGCCAATGACACACTTCTTTAAGGGTGGCTTCCTGTCCAGCACTGTTTCTGTATTCTGTTAGACATCTCACTTTTAACCTGAATGTAACTTCATTCAGGTGCAAGTGTTACCTACGTCTTAAATTCTGTTAAGAATGCTTACAGAAAAAAAAAAAAAAAAAAAAA
>JACDJE010000532.1:122340-134958 GCA_016647715.1 Pavo muticus | reverse complement strand
AAAAAAAAAAAAAAAAAAGGAAGGGGTACTAACAGGTTGCCGCGCGCTCTGGGAGAGGGGGAAGGGCAGAGAACTAGCAGATAGTTTCAACAAAGAGAAAACGCAACGGCAGCGATCTGAGGAGGAACGGTAATTTACTGTAATTTAACCACATCAAACAAAATGAGAGAGACAAGAGTACCCAAAGTACGAGTCAAACCACGATAGTGCGAGGGAAGCACGTGCCCTTCTCCGCAGCGAGCTGAGCCGGGAGACAGCTGAGCAGGGCCAGCGGGAGAGCCGCCTCGGGTCCTGTCCGGAGCTCCACCTCACTTCCTCTTCGCATCAAATCCTCCGGGGATGCCGCCCCTCCTCTCCCATCAGGGTACTCCAAATGCCCATAAGAGGCAGTAAACAGAACCAGAACATTAACTCTTTAACTCCCACTGGTTCACATGATGATCTGATATGGAATAGTAACAACAAAAAATCACAAAACCACAACAAGAAAAAAGCCTGACACCTATATTGTATTTCTTTCCATTTTACGCTGCTTTACCTTGCATACTGGAAGTCATATTACCTGTTTAAAAAACACCAACACATGAAATTGCCAACAAAGTTGCATTAATTAAAAGCAGAAATAGTCACTTCCTAATTAAGATGTGTTTTGGAGAGTGACTGAGCTATAAACTGTCTTTCTTCACGTGCTAAATGGACATCCTACCTCTAATCACTTGCAATTAAGTCAGTCAATCAGGAAGAAGATATTATTGGAGACTAGCATCATGGATACAACTAATCACTCACTTTCAGTGAAAAGGTGCAATAAGCACAGATGAATACAAACAACACTTGAATAAAACATTGCTGTTGTATAACATTGAACAAATTTCAAGAAGTAGCCAAGAAATAGCCAGAAGAACAATAAGGTTTTTCATTACATTCATTTTGGAGTTTGGTCAGCTTATGAAACAAAACGTGTTATGAATCCAATCATGAAAAAGAATATCACTGGAAATTCATAAAACACGTGCCTTGCCTCTGATCAGTGGCATCCATAGAAAGGAGAGCGAACAACATCAAGAATCACATTCTGGCACAGGAAGGGTGACACACTGAATGGTGTTTACCTAGATTTTTGCATAACTCTAGTTGTGTGGCTTTGTTTTTGCTTTTAAATAGAGTACATTAACAGCCCATTCTACCATCTATTTGCGGTAGTTCCAGAAATAGAGATATCACAAAGTCTGATTTTATGTTAGTTTCAAGCCTCATCAGCTTTACTACGTTTGTTTTTATTTTCACCCCCTCCCTAACGTGAAATTCACAGTATCTCATATTTCTGCAATGAAAAGAGATACTTATATGATATCTTGCTGTCTATACAAATAAGACTGTCCGCTGTGACTATTATCTGACTATTTATATATAACATTTTTCTTCAAGAAACAGAAATTCATAATGAAGCGGTGCTAACAAAAAAGTTGTTTCCATGGTTTCTTAGGACTCATAAGCAATCTTCATGTATGTCAAAACTGACATGCAGCTAAAAGGCAGTCTGTTCTAATATAACCACTGCGGTTTTTTTTCCTTCAAATTAATACAGCTATGTCCTTAGTTTATGAACCTAATTGTTACATGACTTGTACTTGATCACATATAACTGAAAGAAAATTCAAGTGCTTACTCCCTAAAATAAATCATGTAATACCACCTTGATTTTTAAATAACACAATTGCACTATAAAGATTTGAGAAAGAGCCAACGTGCAGTTATTTCACATGACAGTTGTTTGAGACTTTCTGCAGACTCATAGAGTAGGCAGCATTTTGCTCATGCTTCCAGGGCTCCAAAACAAGTGACAATACACTTGGAAGATTTTCCTAGTGCATATTATTGAAAAACAAAAAACAAAAAACCACAAAACAAAACTTTATCTGCTGCAACTCTGACCTTTTCTTTATCAATACTAAATCCAGCTGGCTGAAGACTTTTATAAGAGCAAAATCATGTCCAGGGTGCACTATGATAATACTATAAAGCATGTAACACAGGGCATAAATAAACCACTATTTGAGGAGATGAAGGTAAGAGATTTCTTCCTTCCTTGAGCAAATCTCATGCTTAAATTACTCAGCAAGAAAAAAAATCAAAATTACAAGGAACAAAACCTTAATTGACAAAAAAATTATGAAGTGTTTAAGAAAAATAATTTTGGTGAAAAACTAGTCAGGGAAGTATACTGTTTGGATAATGAGTAAAGCATTAGTAAAGCAGCAAAGAGGGCTGCACGGGGCAAGGACTGAGTCACTGAGAGCCCTCGCTGTCTGTGTACAGAGCGGGCCTGTCTCATTACAGCTTACTCTTTCTTCCTGAGCTTGACAGAGAATGCACAACACAGAACAAGTGAGAGAGAGGAGAGAGACCTGCTGATGCAAACATTTAGGTCAAATATCATTTGGTTTATTCACAGATCTGGGAAACATGGAAAAAAATGAGAAATTTTGCAGGTTTTTTTTTTAAGGGACTGAATTTTGAGTGTAAGGTGTAACCATAAACAGCAAGTAAGTGAAATACAGAATTTTCTGATCTGTGTAATGCTGCACTTCATTGCATGTGAAGAAAATTTATATTAATTGTATATGAACATAAGGATGCATTCAAATTGCAGCTTGGAACGTTGTAAGTGTAGTAAGCTTTAAAAGTATTAATTTAGCAGGATTAAGTAAAAAGATTGCAAATAGATTGGAGATGCCCAAAGAGTTAAGCTTATGAAGAACACCTCAGAGCATGAGAGAAGTCGCAGATAGTTCAGTTACCAAAAGCTGTCATTCTGTTTTTAAGAGCTGAATTTGACTACATCCTGTCCAGAGTACTTGTTGAATAGAAAATGTGTTGCAAAGGTAGCTCTAGACTAGAAAATAAAATAGAATTTGTCTTCCACTGACTACACACAAAACTGAGGAAAAGTAACTACTACTCATTTTGAGCTGCAGGGACCCTTACTTCACTTAAGACTTCAGTTGTATGGGCAGTGACTGTTTAGCAACCCATAACACAAGCAAGGAAATTTACTTCCAGTCTCAACAATAAAGGATAAACTTCTGATCATAGCATTTTAAGTAGGCCTGAATAGATCTGACTTCAATAAATTTGTCTAGTAACAGAACCTGAGCTCAATGTATACTGGTCTTGAGATACTAGAATTTTTATGACTATATTTTTGTTGCACAATGCTATATAACAGTATTTAACGTAGCCATAAAACACCAAATATTGAATTCATACTTTCTAGATTATTAAGGTTTAAACAAAATTTTGTATTTCCCTTTTTTATTGGGTTTCTATTAAATATTAGGAAGAAAATGCTCAGTGATATGACTAACTTTCATAAACCTAAGGAACAGATTGTATTTTCCCTAAAGTCCAACTGCCAGAGCCAGAACAGTGCATCCCTTGCCTCTCTGCTTACCCTATCCTTCTAAACCCACACCAGAGCTTTATCTTCCTCCGCAATCCAGTGCTCTAACCCGGATCGGTCTTTTTGAAATCTATACAGAACATCATAAAAGACAAACTGAGGAAACAGATAAATGGGTGGCCATGCGGACAGAGAATTGGCTGCACTGATGGGCAGGGCTGGACAGGGGCATGGGACAGAAGTAGGCATACTGATAAGGGACCAGCAAGATGGGCCATCAACACAGTTTTGGACTTCAGGCATCTGATGTGATAATAGACTGGGAGACTTGGGACTACCTGGTCTAAAGAGCAGATCCAAGGGTGTGGAGTATGGCCCAAGCATAGCCGGCTGAAGAAGGGGAGAGGTCATGCAAGACTGGAGAATGGGATGGGGATTAGGTCCATTAGCCATCCTCCGGATGGCAACAAGAACTGCCCCTAGCTGGGTAGGTTGGATAAGGCTAAAGTTATGCCTCTGTCACTCCACTTTCCTCCACCCACCTTATCTATACCTAACAACGTGAAGCCTAGTACTCATGCCAAGGGTCTGAGCTATAACCAGAAGTTACCAAGGAAATGAGGAAGTGTTGCCTTTGGCAAAAACAAAGAGACCATAAAACCTGTGATAATTAACCAAGGAACAATCCCTCAAGTTTTTGGGAACTGAAAATGAGATCTAAAGGAACCAATGGAATTTTTTTTTTTTCTTTTCTTTTCTGCAAAGTTGTATGTTTTTCAAACTGTCATCTATATCTCAGCTTGCATACCTTGTAGCAGTTCAAGTCTCTTCACTTATCGTGGCAAACCACATGTAAAAGGAATATAAAGTCAGGAAGCTGCAGGACAGCTTTCAGAGCCCATCTCAACTGCCCTGAGACTCCTTAGCTCAGGATGGACAGATTCCATCCCACATCAATTAGATGGGTCACATAACTTTTCCTGCCCCAATTTACCTTCCCCAGCACTCATATAATCTTACCTAACCTAATTTACCTTTCCCTCCTACCCCCCTCCCTCCTGCCAAATACTGATTAGTCATAGGCTAATACGCTGTTTGCTTAGAATATACATGATTATAGATCACATATACAACAGCTCGCTCGGAATACATTTAATAAATTGTTTTCGTGCACCTAATCTGTGCCTGTGAAGCATGCCATACTCACTGTTCCACACTGGGTGAGCCAAACCAGAGAATGGGGTGGGACAAGGGGATCTTACTGATGTGCTGAAATGCTCAGTGAAGATGAACAAAGACAACTGAGCTAGACTCTTCTTAGCAGTGCCTAGTGACAGAGCAAGAAGCAAAAGCTGAATAATACAAAGTTTCATTTAAACATCATATTTTCTTGAGCTGCTGGGGTAGTCAAATGCCAGAGGAGGTTAACCAAACCAAAAGGTGACGAGAAATGGCACAGAACCACCTGTACTTTAGCTAGCTCCACCCTGAGCAGGAGGCTGGAAGATTAGGTGATCTCCAGAAGTACATTCCAACCTCAGCCACTCTGCAGAAGACACAAGTGTGCAGTATAAGTGGACATGTTCTAATATACTGGGATGGATGACAATACTTGCATCATAAAAAAAAAAATTGATACGGCAGAGAAGGAAAGAAAATGTATCCTGAATACAATCACTAAACTTCCAAGGCACTGACTACACAGTATGCTTGAAATTATTAGTCACAGTAGCTTCCTGGAGAGAGAAATCAGCTTGAATGCTTAGCTGTCCATTTATCATGGATATTTTATCCTAGTGAACAAACGCCCACATTGTGCATTTTCTCTCTCCAGCTCATGGACCCATGGGGAAACATGCACTGCTTCAAAATTGAGGGTTAGGATCAAGAAAGAGGATCCTGCTATTCAGCAGATGGTGGGAAGAGAGAGCAGATGGAAGATAAGATAGAGCAGGGCTATTCTAGTAGGTGGTAAGCAGAGCAAGCAAGCAGAGTTTAGTCACACTACCCAGGAGAAATCCAGAGATAAAGAAGCGAGTAAAGTTTTGACTGGTAGAGTTAATGAAGGAAAAGGTAGGGAGTAGGATGATACGTTGACTGAAAGGACATGATGCAGTGATGTGGGACTATCTTCTTCTTGAAAGGAATGAACTTATGTGGTCTGGGACACAAAATGTCTAGAGTGCTGGGAGACCACTGTTAGGCCAATTAAATCAAAGTTTAGTCTTCTAACTGTAAGTTGCTTCAGGATAGAGACACAGAATCATCCCAAACCAAAGCAGTTAAGGAGAACCTGCAGTTTACTGCTTCCTTCTTTTTAAGCCTCTAGGGGAGAAAAGGATCACTTCATGAGCACCGCATACTGAGCATACTAAGGTATCTGACCAAGTTTCCTAGAATCCAAAAAGGATTTTGTATCATACTTTCCTATTTTTCCTGAAACTGCACGATCGCCTGGATGGGGGGGAAGCTATTTCCCACTTCTCTTGAAGAAAAGCACAGTCATTGCTAGTCAGCTCTCCTTGTGAAGCATACAGAGATCAATTATCCATTATCATCTTTATCCTTATTATATCCCTACACCAGGAACGTTTGTACAATTCCAAACTGAAGTGACAGAACAACATGTAGCTTAGTTTTATATGAAGTCAGGTGCTAGAATGGGCTGCCCAGGGAGATGGTTGAGTCACCATCTCTGGCGATGTTCAAGAAATGTTTAAATGCTGTACTAAGGGATATGTTTTAGTGAGGAAATATTTATCATAGATGAATGGTTGGACTGGATGATCATTGAGGTCTTTTCCAACCTTGGTGATTCTGTGATGGCACTCCTGAAGTAATGCCTCCTATTTATTTTCATGGAAAGTACAACAGATACAAAGAGCACAATAACATTATTTGATCGAGAAAATTCTCAGCTACAAAACACTGTTTTTCAACAGTCACCACTATTAGCTGTGCATTTTCACTAGCAATCAACCAGAGCCTGCATGCTGCACTTGTAATAATCTGCACCAGTGGAGGTGACCAACTGTTACACAGCTGCTATGACAGCACTGCTGGTAGGAGAACGTTACCAACACAGTCCATCTTTCATTGGCCTGAACAAATTGAAGTTGGAAGGTACCAAATCCAGATTACGCTGTGGGTGCGGTAGGACAGTCCAGACAAGACTGGCAATGTGCTCCACGGTCTTCAAACTGGTACGTGGCCTGACATTTATCACACTGTAAAAGTTGTCTTGTCTGGACTTACTCTTGAAGTTCAAGCCTTCAGCTCAGTCAGCATTGCAATGTTGCAGTCAGAATTGATGCTTTGTTGAGTTCCAGGCAATCCAAAACAATCATTCCTTTCCTATCCCAAAGGAGAGCGCACATCACTTTAGCCACTGAGGGCTGCATCTTGAACTTCCATAGGGAATTCACATGTCACCACCGTGGACTGCCATTTTGACTCTGGCTTGTACAGGTGAAACTAGATGTCATCACTGGTAATGAGATGACCCAGGAAACTCCAGCGTCATATTTGCTCAATAGGACCTGAAAAACTTACATACGGGGTCCTTTCTGCTCTTTGTGAGCATTTGTGGGACCCACCTGGTGCAAGTTTTGTGATATTGCAACATCGTCACCATCACCTCCAATGCACTGAAGGCAATATACAGCTCCATACACAGTTCCCTGGTCATAATCCGTCAATTCACATAGATTAGCTCATCAAGATGCTCTTCATTTAATGGTGTGACAGCTGTGCATGGCCAGACAGAACATGTCTTGTTTTTTACATTACTGTTACCACTGCTGAAACACACCACCTATCCCCTCACTGTTCTAAAATCCACTGTTTGCATTCAGTCAGGCATCATGAATGTCAATGGGTATAAGTTTTCCCACACGGAGGAGTTCAATATCACACCACTGGTTCATATGCTCTGCCACGTCAGAGGTCAATTTGTCAGACTGCCCCTCTGTTGCTGTGTGAAGGATAGCAGAAAAGTTTAATAGAATGCTGATGGAAAGGTTCAACCACTACTACCATATCACCAACATCCACCTCAGACATCATGGGCCAACATAATGAAATAGGAGGTATTACTTTCAAAGCAGCCCTCATACTTTCTAGTAACCACTCTAGTGTCCAAGTTATTCCACCTCCTTTTGCCAGATCCACCTAGGACTGCTGGAACAGTCTAATGAAGCCATAACATTTTAGGTAACTTTGATGCTACATAAAAAGGGCTTGAAAGTTCATCCTTATTCTCACGTTATGGAGCTCACTAGTACACTATCAATTGCATATGAGGAAATATGAAGTATTATATTAATAATTATTTGCTAATAATGACTTAATTTTGAACACATGATGTTTTCTAAAATTCACTTTTTATATATTAATTTCTGAGTTATTATTAGCACTAAGAAAACAGAGGGCTTTTTTCCTCTAATAATGGTCTTCATATTTTTGAATAAGAATAGCTCACAGGGTTTGATTGTGCTGCATTCCCATCTTACTCATTTGCTTGCATTCAAAATAAAGCTGTGTTTTTCTGCTTAAGTAACTCAAAAGCCACTAAACAGTAGGTAGTCATAAGATGCTAGTACAGTTTCCAGTTTCTCTCAGCCAAGATCGTAACCCAGTTATCTGTAGTCATCACTTAAAATTGAAGCCAAATTGGCAGTTCTTCAGGGTTTCTATTTAAAAGGACTCTAAAATAAATGAAACAGGATGCTGGGGAGAACGGAAGCAAGAACTACCACAACCCTACAGTTCTAAGAGAGAGAAAAACAACTTTTCACTGTTCAGTTGTTGCTGTAACTTAATCTTACCAACAGTTAGTTACTTCATTTTTGAAGAGTGAAAGAGAACTTATTTAATTACTCCCTGGATTGTAGATTATAAAATCCATTAAACCTCCTGGAAGACCAAAGGAGAAATTATTTTAGAGAAGGAAGAATTGCAAGAAGAGAGAAACCATGGATTATTTTCAAGAGATTACTCAGCAGGGATATTCATCGTTTTCAAACTATGCTGTGATTTCTTGAATGAGGTAAAATTTGCCTTTATTACAGGAACAGCATTAACACTGGGAGCAATCAGGTGCTGACTATCATATTAACAATATCTGCCTGATAAACCAGGAAAGGCATTTGCTGTCCAAACTTATTTCACCGTAATTGCCAGGAGCTACTCTGAGGCAAGATCCATAAGAAGAAAAACTTCTTCCTCAAGTGTCATGAGATACCTGGAAGTTACTTTTTTTTAACTTGTGCTCAGCGTTCAACTGATCATGGCAGAAAAAAACAACTTCTAAATTGTAAGTTATGGAAGTACATTGTTTATTTCCCATATGCTCCTCTTTCCTTTTAGTTTGTACTATGAACTGTTATATCCATGTAACCCCAATGATTGCTAATTGGCAGTGGCAAAAGACAAAAATTACTGTTTTTTCTAGCAGACTATTTTTTCTTATGACAGTACAAACCACATTTTGAAGTGCAGCATGGGGACGTATTCTGAAACCTTGGAAGTACTCTACTATTTTCATCGCAACTACTACATTTTTCATAACGAAATAAGAACTCTGACAGCAGCTTCTGTTGACATTTCAGGCGCAGAATGCCATGTTAGATGGTCTGTGTCTGAACAACTCCAGCTTCACGTGTGTTACAGAGATAGCTCAGTCTGCCACATTCTGACCTCTAAAATCATAATCAAATGTAATTATCAATTGATAGATATTCTCCGAAGAAAAGAACACAAGTATGATTTATACATAGCATTCCAGATGTTATAAAAAGGAAGAACATTAGGGAGAGAAAGATACAGGTGTTATTTTGCTTTGCTTTTAAATCATTGTTTCATTGATAATACAGACAATGCAGTTTGCCAGACCTCTGGAGCTGCTCCAAACTTAGCAGGGAGTTTGCTTGGCACAAGACAACATTATACGGGTAGTGCTACTGTAGTACTTTTTGCATTTTGCTAGATCTCCCATGTTTGGATGAGCACGCTAGTAATAACTGCATAAATGAAGAAAAGCTAGGCAATAATTCTAAAGCAAGTCAGTTGAAGAATTTAATCTGAAGTCCACGTTAAGGTAAATTACTATGAATTTTTATTGCATCCATTATTAAGGAGCTTGATAGCTGCATATAGAAATTTAAAACATTTGAACATAGTACAGCTCCTTCCATTTTTTAGAAAATAAAGTTCATCCTGCTACTTCTAGAAGTCAAAACTCCAGCACTAGCATAGAAGAATAAATGCTGCTCTGGAGTACACTGTAAAATAATAATAATAAAAAGTGATTTCCAGAGACTTCCTTACAAGCCTTGCTAGAGGATTCATGGTGAAGTGGAGGGAAGCAGAGTCATTTCAGTGCAAGCAGACTCACATTAGTAAATCTAAGGTTACACTGCACTGCACGACAAAGACTTTGCTTATCTCTTGTTGCCTCAGTGATCCTACTTTTGGGTCAGAAGATGGGAACCAGAGGAGCAGTGTCCCTCTCACTGAAAGCTGAGATCAGGTTCACCTAAGGAACCTGAATATCCACCAATCCAACAAAAAGCAATTCCTTAGGGAATTGGTGTACGTGATCACAAAACCACTCTCGATGACCTGAAAAAAATCATGGTGGTCAGGTGAAGTCCCTGGTGACTGGGAAAAAGGCAGTATCACTCCTATTTTCAGGAAGGCTAGAAGGGACAACCCAGGGAACTACTGACCTGTCAGACTCACCTCTGTACGAGGGAAGATCATGGACCAGATCCTCCTGGAAGCTATGCTAAGGCACATGGAAAAAAGGAAGTTGATATGGGAGAACCATCAAGGGCAGACTGTGCCTGACCAACCTAGTGGCCTTCTACAATGGTGTAATTACATCAGTGAACAAGGGAAGAGTCACTGATGTCATCTGACTGGACTTCAGTAAGGTCTTTTACATGGTCCCCCACAACATCCTTCTCTCCAAATTGGAAAGATATGGATTTGATGGGTGGACCATTTGGTGGATGATGAACTGATTGCAAGATGTGACTGGTGGCCAACAACTCAATGTCCGGATGGAGATCAGTGACAGGTGGTGTCCTTCAGAGGTCAGTACTGGGACCAATGCTCTCTAGTATGTTCATCGGTGATGTTGACAGTGGAATTGAGTGCACTCTCAGCAAGTTTGTGGAAGACACCAAACAGCATGTCACAGCTGACTTGCCCAGGGGTCAGGATACCATTCAGAGAGATCTAGACAGGTTCAAGCAGTGGGCCCAGGAGGACTTCATAAGGTTCTACAAATCCAAATGCAAGGTCTTCCACTAGGGTCATGGCAACCCCCACTATCAATACAAGCTGGGGTGACATCAAGTTGGAATTGAGTACAGCTCTGTCAAAAAGGGTCTGAGGGTACTGGTGGATGACAAGCTGGACATGAGCCAGCACTGTGCCCTTGCAGCCGAAAAAAAACAACCATATCCTGGGCTGCATCTGAAGAAGCGTGGTTAACAGATTGAGGGACTGTTCAGGTCTTCTCCAGGCCGATCAGCCCCAGGTCTCTCAGCCTTTTCTCATAAGGAAGATGTTCCATGCCTTTTTCTTTGTAGCCTTCCACTGGAATATCTCTAGAAGTTCCCTGTCTTTCTTGAACTGAGGAGTCTATGCCTCTGTACAAATCACAACAGCCAGAAAAAAATGCAGAAGATCCAAAGAGTTTTCAAACAGATTAAAGCATACCTACTCAGCCTTGTTTTTAGAAATATTTTCCGCCTATAATTTAGTAGGAAAGGTTAAAAAAAAAAAAAAAGCAGTAGGGAAAATCCTATCTGGTACAGCATCTTGAACTGAAATAGATGCTGTTAGGCTGCAGAACAGCAACTGAAATACTTGTGCTGAAAAACATTAGACAGTTTAACACTGAAGGCTACCGCCTCCATTTATATCTCGGTTGTTTATTTCAGAGGATGACAATAGCTGTCATTTAAAGGGATAAGAGAATTTAATCTTTTTTCTTAGAAGAAAGTCCATAAGTACACTGTTTATTTAGGTCTACTAAAAGCAAACTAACTAAAGAAACCTACACCACCAAGAAAACCATACACACAAAAAAAATATGACAAGAGTAGTAAAGAAGTGAACCTCAGGGGTGTGAATAGAGAATACTGGGTTCACGCATCCCTATTTTATAGATCTCTCGATAGAGATTTCTCTGAAATAAGAAAGGAAAACTTTGCTGCAGCAGCAATTTTGCAGGGTTTGAGTTTTCCCCACCCTACAACATACAAGGCTCATCTCTCCCTGAAGATCTCTGAATAGGAAAACTGAGTGGCACCCCATCCCAGCAGCTACATTATCAACAGTTTACTTGCGGACTTCCTCGGGCAAGAAAGGGAAAGAAAAAAAAAAGATAATCATACTGAAAGACCATCTTTTCTGAAGCTCAAGTATACCATCCGTAACATTGTTTCCATAAATTAGTTCAGTTTAGCTGGTCATTGCATCTGTCCTTTCAGAATGTGGACACGCAAAACTCAACAACAATCTCATAGAAGTTTCTGATTAGATAAAATGCTACCATGTAATTAATGTAGACAAAAGAAAGCACAAGAAATGTCACTTGAAAGCTAAAACATAGAAAACATTTTTCAAGTTCAGCCATATAGCAACACTGATTAATTATTTCAGTCATAGTGCTCATTTAAAACTAGAAAGATTTCCATAGCAAAGAAATAAAACAAAGTATTCATGAGAAACTCATTTTCTACTGTTGCTGGCAGTGCAAGTTAAACTTGAGCTACTCACTTGAGCATTCTCACTCAAATCATCTCTGTACTGAATAAACTTATGTGACCTGAATATGTTGCAGGTGCCAGCAGGCAGTACGTGGTAAAAGGTAATAGACTGGAATTACTGAAGGAGATGCAGAAAACAGCTATAAATGAGAAAAATATCAAAGTATCTTGAATGACATTTGAGACAAGTCTAAAATTTAAAACATACAGAAAGTACCTATCAATGAAGAGCAGGAAAAATGAAAATGATTTTATGTTATAAGTTATGTTCACTTATATTCAAGATATAACCCTGGGACTAACTTGGAACTTCCTGACAAAGCGACTTTTCTCAAGCAAAATGCATAACTCGCTTAAAATCAGAGATCAGGATGAAATCGCAGATACTAGTTTTCACAATTAAGACTTTTTTTTTTTTTTTTTTTTTTTTTT
>JACDJE010000532.1:44845-113874 GCA_016647715.1 Pavo muticus | reverse complement strand
GGGGCAGAATGTGAAGTCTGCATTTTCCTAATTTTTATAGGGAAAGATAAGGATCTTAGAGTACATTAAATATATATATATATATATATATATATATATAGGCTGAGATCTTTTTAAGTATTTCTACTACAAGAAATATTTACCCTGAGTTGACTGAGAAACAGATGACACCCTCTCTAAAGAAGATGTTGGTCTTTGGGTTTTTCAGATAGTAGGTACTTTGTATCTCTCCCCTTTTCTCTTCATTCTCAATATAATGATTTCCATTTAGTTTCAATTTGTCCTAAATATATATATTTTTTTCAGGTCACTGATGGGATACAGGATATTACTCTACTCTATCTTCAATTTTTTTCTTATTTTTAAATCCCTCTAAGCTCTACAAGTATTCAATGGCATTTTCATCAGTGTAATCCGCCATCCCGTTCCTGATTTGAGCAATATTAATGTTTGTGAGTAGCACAGTGGCACCAACTGCAAATAGAAACATATCCTGGAAAATCAAGTCCGCAAAAACATCATGTAGAAAGGACTCAAATTGTCACAAAACATAACCAAATGGACACATGCCTGGGAAATTCCATTTCTCATGGAGGTCCATCTATAAATAAAGATTTTTCAAGCACTTATGACAGGCCCTCAAGAAATAAACTACTCAATCTCCTCAGAGGGCAGAATCTTTTCCTCTCTCATTAATATAATTCTCAGAAAATAATTAAATTTTATACACTAAGTCTTGCTTATTGAAACATATTCATTAGGGAATATGAGGTATACAGCAGACTTACTGAAAACAGACATATGAAAATATGCTTTATATAACAAAGATGAATACAGATATAGAAATTGAATTCAGACACTGTCCCCAGCTGTCAGACATCAGATTGGGCTGCAGAGCCAACTCCCCAGCATCTACCAATACCCTGTCCCAAAGCAACAGCAGCTAGTGCAGAACTTTAAGGAAGGACTACATAGTGTACTGAACAGTAACGTGAACAAGCCTATTCTGAGGGGAGAGGCAGGCAAGGCACTGCCCACAGCTCTCGAATAATAATAGTAACATGGTCAGTTATTGAAGCTCGACGTCTTTATCACAGAGCCAGAAATACATTTCATCCCCAAACGGAAATTCAACTCAGGAATTATTTTTAGGCAAACACAAAGAAATTATTACTACTACTGACACCTAACTGAAGGAGTAGAAGAAACCTGCACTCTTCAGCATAGGGCTACCTGTAGCATGTGCAAAGATGCTGTAATATCAACTGAAACAATGTCCTGGAATTTCTCCTCATTTCTGGGCTCGGTTGTTATTGACTTTTAAAAAAAAAAAAAAAAACAACCCGGCTCTTTTACCAATTTCTAACTAGGAATTTTCAGTAAGATAACTTAAATATCTTTTTATGTATACTTTCAGTGAAATGTATTTTACTAAAAAAGTAAAACTGCTGTTTGGTTTTTGTTTTCGTGGAGTTTTTAGACTTACTGTATTTATTTTTAAATAACAGAGCTCAAAAGATCAGACCTACTTTTTTACTCAAAATGAGAGGATCCCACAAAAACAATTTAATAAGTCAGTTTTTCGGTCCATGTTTTTGAATGCGGAACTTGCTCGCCTGTATCCATTATGTCCATTCGTAGCTGACCTCTTTCAAAGCTTGAATTGAGTTTGATGTCTGAAAAGGATGATTTGTAAGAGGAAAACTCAACTGCTTTTCAAAAAAAAAATCTGACATTTACTTCTAATTTTTAAACCTCAACTCTTAATGAGTGATAATGAGTGTTGGAGAAGGCACAAGGAGAATTTTTAATGCAAGATCAGAGGGAACTCAGAAACTCAAGGACACTCGATAAGTCAGAATTTACCTAATAAACGAGCTGCATTTTTGATGCATTTTGATTATGTTACACTTTGCTTTAGTTTGGACTTTCATGACAGTTAAAAGCAAAGTTATCTTTATCACAGAAACATTTAAAATTAAATTGGTTTGAAAAACAACTACATATTAAATTGCAAATTGTTCTGAAGTTTCACAAGAACAAAAGGTCAGAAGCACAACTTATGTAAATTAGTGTTGTCTCTGATATTAATGAAGTTGTACTAGTTTCCAGTGATGATCTAGCCTGTTCTGCCCTAAACTTCACATTTGGAACGCTTAAGATTTGCCTTTCACTAATCCAGATACATCACATTAATTTAGTGGGAAAAACCCCTGATAGTGAACATAAGCAAAAGAAAGCAGAGCTGCATCAAACAAAAGCCTAAAAAGGAAAACTGTCCTTTAAGCCTTTCTTCATACTGGCACATTTTTTCTCTCATTCATTACCCCATTTCTTGCAATTCTAGTTTTCTAGAAAGCCTCCCAACACAGATGCAAGACCCAATTTTCGTCTTTCAATTATTTCTGCATCAGTTTTTACAGGAATCTAATCACTGGATGTTGTGCAACTATAAACCTAACGTTAGATGGGGCATAGATATTAAAGTATCACAGCCATAGAGACCAAGAGAGGAGCTGAATGAGCTAAAGAGCAGATCCAGACAGGTTATGCTTCGTTTGACACTTGATCTAATACAGGCATTGTTCACTGGGGAATATAGTTGTTCAAAGGCTTGCTGAAAAGCTCAATATAGAAATATATATACACAGCACACTTTAAACAGTTACTGAAACACTTAAGACTGTATAAAGATGAATATCAACTGTCTCAGCAGTAGCCAAATTACAGTATAGTCTTTCTTTGCCCTTTAAAAAAAAACTTTAGTGTAAAAGGCATTCTTAATAGCAAGTATTCTAATGAAATTGTTTTATGTTCACAAGATCATGCTGTACTTTAGGCTGTGGTGGATCAGCCCACCAATTAGCTTGTGCAGCGTGGCTTCAGTTTCAGGGACTTTCAAGGACAGCATCTAAATGAAAACTCAAATGCACATCATTAGATTACAGAAAACAGAGTGAGGGGGAATAGGAAATGCTCAAAATCAGGGAAAAAAAACCACACGAAGACAAATCTAAGCCACTGTCTGTTTTCATATCAGGTATTTTGAACAAATAACATTCCATGATCTTTTAAGACAGTGTTCTGCTACCTACTTCATTTAAAAAAAAAAAAAACAAAAACAACAAAAAACACTGAAGAGCCAGCCAACCAACTTGTATCAGTAAGCTCGCCCATAATACTTATCCTATCCACAGTAGGAAGTTCTTCAAAAGCAAATATTTCTCACAACTTTTGTCACCTGCATCTCACTTCCTGTAGACTCAGCAGACTTACAGATTTCAGATACTGGTTGGTATGAGAAAAAGAGAGAGAAGAAAGGAGGAGAGAGTAAGCAGCGAGTGGCTTAAATAGAGAGAATGAACCCAACATTTGTTACCCAAATCTGCGTAAACTGTTCTGTATAAAGGCTTAACAGTGCTAAACAGAGAAGGATTACTTGAGAAATGAACGGCACCCATCCATTTATCAAGGACATTTATCAAAGATCTCATGCTCAGCTTGTGGCCTGTTGTTCTTTCCTGCAAGATTTCCACCTCACTGTTACCCTCTTTGCATTTGTACAGCAGAAATTCAGCTGGAACTAAACTTAAGACCTGCTGTCAATTAACATGATATTCATTTAAAAACATTTTCACTTCAGCTATTCCTATCTGTACCTGCCATTTTTCTTACAATAGTATTACCTAGTAACTTAGCAGACTTAACGTTTACCTATGCAGCTTCAAGTGTTTTTTCTAATTAGTTTTGCACTCACCTACAATTAGTTTCCTTAATTTGCTTTTGAGAATATCACACAACTATTCTAAACTTTACAGCTTCTCTTTGGGCTGCAGGGCTTATTACTCAGGCTTAGAAGGAAATCAGATTGACTTGGCATAATTTAATCTCAGCAACACCTTACCTTCTTAGTGCTTAAACTCTTCTGATATTTCTCCAGAAGTTGAAGGTGATTCGATTGCAGTTCAAACCTCTGCTCAAACACACAGGGGTACTCACTTTAAAGAGAGACAGAAAGCATGCAAGCATTAAAAACTCTTCAGCAGTTCTTCTACTAAAATTTTTTCTTTGTAGCTAATCATGATATTCCACAACCACCAGAGAACGTCTTGTGTTGGAAGGGACCTCAAGGATCATCAGCTTCCAAGCCCCCTGCCATAGGCAGGGTTGCCAGCTGCTAGGTCAAGTACTAGATCAAGCTGCACAAGGTCCCATACAACCTGGCCTTAAACACCTCCAGGGATGGGGCATCCACAGCCTCTCCAGACCACCTCTTCCAGCACCTCACCATTCTCTCAGTCAAAAATAACCCCCTGACATCTAATCTAAACCTCCCTCCCTTTAGTTCAAAATCATTTCCCCTTGTCCTATCACTATCTACCCATATGAAAAGTTGAGTTCCCTCATGTTTATAAACTCCCTTTAAATATTGGAAGGCTCCCCATAGCCTTCTCTTCTCCAGGCTGAACAAGCCCAGTTCCCTTGGCCTATCTTCATAGGAAAGGTGCTACAACCCTTGGATCAACTTCTTGGCCCTCCTCTGGAGCCTCTCCAAAAGCTCCACATCTTTCCTGTGTTGGGGGCCCCAGATTTGGATGCAACACTCCAGATGGGGCCTTACAAGGGCAGAATAGAGAGGAACAATCACCTTCCTTGCCCTACTGGCCACTCTTCTTCTGATGCAGTCCAGGATACCACTGGCCTTCTGGGCTGCAAGTGCACACTGCTGGCTTGCATTAAGTTTTTCATCAACCAAGACTCCTAAGTCCTTCTCAGCAGGGCTACTCTCAAGGACTTCTCCCAGTTTGTATAAATATTTACGATTATGTCAACCTAAATGCAAGATCTTGCAGTTGGCTCTGTTGAACTTCATTAGGTTCACAAGGGCCCACCTTTCGAGTTTATCAAGATCCCTCTGAATAGCATCCCTTCCTTCCACTTCATCAACTGCACTGCTCAGCTTGGTGTCATCAGCAAACTTGCTGAGAATGCACTCAGTCCCATCATCTATGTCACTAATAAAGAATTTAAAGAGTATCAGTTCCAAGACAGACCCCAGGGGATGCTGCTCATTACCAGCCGGCACCTGGACATAAAACCATTGACCAAACTGGCTGTGACCTTCCGACCAATTCTTTATCCACCAACTAGTCCACCCATCAAATCCAAAGGACACATGTTATAATTATTTACTTATTTATAAAACAACACAAAAATATAGCACTACCCTTTTAGGACTCTTGATGGAGCCCTACCATAATCCTATAGACCCCAAACTACACCAACCATGCCGTGTAAGACCATCACACAACTGATTGATGTTTCTCAAGCTTGTAGTAGTTACAGACAACATTGTTAACTGTCTGAAAACGTAATTAGTTCCTCAACAAAAAGACTACTGCTACTACTTTAGACCAAAGCAGACTTTAGAAGTCTAGCATTATTATATTATTCGAAGGTATACTGGCCATACTGGATGGCAAATATACATTTTCATGATGAAGACTCATGAGTCCAGTTTAAATTACTATGTGTTAGTCTTCCTCTTCCCCCAGCAGTTTGAATTTTGAGTTTATTCAGCTAACTTGATCATTTAAGAGTGGTTTTAATTTAGTGGTCTATATTTTGGTGCTATAAGTACAACACAGGATTCCAGCTAAAATAGAACACTGCATGACATTCTTCCTCCTTTAAAGCTTTATTTTTGCAAAATCTTAAGATCTTAAAAATAACACAACATACAAAATGGCTCCAAGTGAATAATTTAATGCAAAGGGTAAATTAAAGTTTGAATAGCAGAAATAGGCTAGAAAGGAGAGGGGAAAGGAGAATAAACAAGCTTTATTTCCTTCATGTCTGGATAAGCAATTTGGCCATGACACTGAATTCATTCATCATACATATGCCAATTCCGCCAATGCTCAGACCAGCTGCTCTTTAGGCCTATCTCTTGAGAACCTCTAAAGGAAATAAAGAGCTAGTCTGGGTGAAGTGACGAAAATAATTTTTATATTAACAGGTACTTTGCTTCCAGAACATGTCAGAGTTGTACAAATACGATCTTTTCCTCCCAGATATTACTCTGTGTCTGCGAGGAGCAAAGCATGCCATGTACTTGACTAATTGTTCTACAATAATGACTTAAGACAATCCTGTTCCTGAGGATAACTGCTGGTGACATATAGCTGTTCTGAAAGCCAAGTAGTAAGGAGCAAGGATTTTTAGCTCCTATACTATTGCTGTTCATGTGTAAGCAACAGCACTTTTGTGTATTAAAAGCTATCAACACCTATGGATGTAATAACCTTTAATAACTTCAGAGATCTGGGCTTTGAGACTACTAAGCAGCTTGTGAACTTAGAGGAAAGTAAAGGTCATGTATTTCTAATTGCAAGCATGAAATAAAAGATATTTGTTTAAAACAACTGACAATTAATAATACAGCCCATTTGTGCATATGAATCTCCTATTGATACAACTCTTTATAGAAAAAGGAAACCCAATCTTGCCCTCAGAATCTTAAACTTTATTCAATTCAGGTGCACCATTTTTCCCCCCCACTTTTATGTTACAAAGCATCAAAAGGTATATAAACACCTTATTTAAATGTAGAGAATTTAAAAAACTGAGCAACTGTTGAATTTATGACTGTTTACTAAATAGAGACAAATGAGCACTTTTCAGTAAACCCCTCAATAACTATGAGGATGTTTTACACACATGGACAGCTAAAATTTCAATTACCTAATTCAAGTCAGAAAAGAAGTACTGTTTTGCTCCTCAGTTGTTTTGTACCTCCTAGCTAATAACTAAATATATTCACTTTTTTCGTTGTGTTCTTTGAAGATTAAAGACACGTCTGACTTTGTACTGGATCTGCCTGGACAGTTGACAGCCCATTAAACTAAAGTAGTACAAGACATACATTTTAAGGTCCTGATTTCTGAAGCACACTAAGATGACTTACTATGTATGTGCAAAAATACTCATGAGACACTTTGAAATCATACATTTGAATTTCTTAGTGGAATGGATGAGATTCTGCTTCTGTAAGAAACTAGTTAAGCAGCAATTAAAATATCCTTCTGTAAGGATCCTTACAGAAAGGTGCAGAGAGTTTATATCATTAACACAAACTTTTATCGTAAAAAAAATTGTACTGAAAGCAGTTTTAACCTGTAGTGTTCCCTTTTAGTTTCAGGAGGACCAAAAAAAATCCTTATCATGAACTAGATCATGTTAATGAGTGATTTCTGTTTTCTAACCAATTATAAATCACACTAACCTGACACCTGGCTTTGTCTCCTGCTTTTATATCTTCACTGTGGAGAAAGTAAAATATTGCATTGTTACTACATAACACTATTTTCATAAGTTGCGGTACTCCCTTTAGAAGAGCTTCCTGTAGTAGCATATACAAAAGGGTTGGCTACACACCTACTGGATTCACTTTCCATTGCACTGTGGCCTTAAGACTCGCCCTCTTTCATCCCCAGCCACCTCCAATTATAGTCAAAGAATCATAGAATCACTAAGGTTGGAAAAGACCCACAGGATCATCCAGTCCAACCATTCACCCATCTCCAATGGTTCTCGCTAAACCATGTCCCTCAACACAACATCCAAACATTCCTTGAACACCTCCAGGGTCGGTGACTCCACCATCTCTCTGGGCAGCCCATTCCATTGCCTGACCACCCTTTCAGAGTAGTAGCATTTCCTAATGTCCAGCCTGAACCTTTCCTGGCGCAGCTTGAAGCCATTCCCTCTAGTCCTATCACTAGTCACACAAGAGAAGAGGCTGACCCCCAGCTCACTGCAACCTCCCTTCAGGTAGTTATAGAGAGCAATAAGGTCTCTCCTGAGCCTCCTCTTCTCTAGACTGAACAATCCCAGCTCCTTCTTCCTGCTGGTCACACTATTTCTGATACAAGCCAGGATGCCATTGGCCTTCTTAGCCACCTGGGCACATTGCTGGCTCACATTCAGTCTAGCATCAATCAACACCCCCAGGTCCATTTCCTCTACACAGTCTTCCAGCCACTCTGCTCCAAGCCTGTAGCGTTGCCTGGGGTTATTGTGGCCAAAGTGCAGGACCCAGCAGTTGGTCTTGTTGAATCTCATCCCATTGGCTTCAGCCCAGCTATCCAGCCTATCCAGATCCCTCTGTAGGGCCTCACTACCCTCAGGCAGATCGACACTTCCAGCCAGCTTGGTGTCATCTGCAAACTTACTGAGGGTGCACTCAATGCCCTCATCCAGGTCATCAATAAAGATATTAAATGATAGTCAATGAACAAAAAGGAAGAATGGAAACTTCAAAGAGATCTTTCACATTTCTGGCAAAACTTTTACAGTAATAGAGCTGAAGTCTTGAGGAGGATGTTGGAAGCCTCCTCAAGTTGATGACAGCTGTAGTGCAAAGGATTACAATAACATGTAATATTATTTTGGTTGCAGACTTAGGTCTATTTTCTGTGAAGAATAGATTCATAGGTTTTAAGCCACAAAAGTAATTATTCAAGAAGCTAAGGTGATGTGTAACACCAGAAAACTCTCAAGTCTTTATTTGCTACTGGGTTGAGTAGAGAGGAAGTTTAGAAAAATAACACAAGAATAAAATCTCTCAAGTCAACCAGTTACTTCCATCCCATAAAAATAAGGCCAGGCAATACATATACACCACACATGAGATATATACATATATCCATGCATAGTTTTGTGGATAATACTCAGTCTCTTTAAACCACATTACTCAGCATTACATAGACCTTTTAGCACAAGTTTTCCAGCCTCTTCATTCTGGAACTCTGAGTCTTTTCTAGGATGCTTTTCTACAAAGCATCCAAGTTCTCATCCCTTCTATACTGGGATGAGGACACAGAAAACACTGCCTGTCATTATCCCAGATCATTCTCACCTGAACTTCAGCCTGGGCTGCAGATCAGCTCCTGATTTCTCATCGCTTTCTTTCAAGAACTATGATTCAAACCTGCAGATCAGATGTTACAAAGCTAACAATACAGTCACACGGTATAACAGGAGGCGAAGTGAGAGCAAACAGAGCATCATCCATAAGCACTCGCACCATTGCTTGCTTTCAAGCAGATACCATAAAACACCTATACACAGCTGCTTGACACTAAGACTCTTCACATCTCCCTTGATAAATATCAATGTAGAAATCATGCCATATGCTACCAAACATAATCTGGGGGGGGAGAGGGAGGGAGGGGAGAGGGAACAAAAAAAGAAAAAAAAACAAGTGAAGTTGCCAGTTGTACCTTTTGAAATTGCAATAGTACAGATGCATTTCCAAAATTCCTGACTATAGTACTGAAAACATGCAGAACTCCATGCATTTACAGCTTGTATTACATTTAGGAAATCAGTTCTATGAAAAGTCAGTAAATTTATATTAGCTTTTTCTCTAAAGCAGGCTGAGGGAGGTGATTCTTCTCCTCTACTCTGCCCTGGTAAGGCCTCATCTGGAGTACTGTGTCCAGTTCCGGGCTCCCCAGTACAAAAAAGACAGGGATCTCTTGGAAAGAGTCTAGCGGAGGGCCACAAAGATGGTGAAGGGCCTGGAGCATCTCCCCCATGAAAAAAGGCTAAGTGAACTGGGTCTGTTTAGCCTTGAGAAAAGAAGACTAAGAGGGGACCTGATCCAGGTCTATAAATATCTAAGGTGTGGGGGGCAAAGTGGTGAGGCCAGACTCTTTTCAGCAGTGTGTGGAAGACAGGACAAGGGGAAACGGCCAGAAACTGGAGCATAGGAAGTTCCGCACAAATGTCTGCAAGAACTTCTTTACGGTGAGGGTGACGGAGCACTGGAACAGGCTGCCCAGGGAGGTTGTGGAGTCTCCTTCTCTGGAGATATTCAAGACCCGCCTGGACGCCCACCTGTGTGACCTAGTGTAGGGAACCTGCTTTGGCAGGGGGGTTGGACTCGATGATCTCTGGAGGTCCCTTCCAACCCCTATGATTCTGTGATACTGTAAAGCTACTATTTCATTCGTGGAACTGTAATGCTTAAACCATGGGACGGGGATTGTATGCTTAGCAAGGCTATGCTAACAAACATCCACTGAAACTTTGCTGCATCTTTTCAGTTAAGTACTACCTCTCAGGCTTAAGGTGAATACAATCTAGAATACATTCTAGACAAAACTCCACATTAAATTAGCTAGAATTTTGAGAAATCAACTAAAATTCATATGTCTGCATAGCTAAGCTGGAGTCACTTTCTTCCATATAAACTCAGTAAGCAAAGTTTATTAAATACTGAGCAAGTCTTCACATTATCTGCTGCTCTATGAAGTGCTATTCTTTAATTACTTTCAAATCTACTCTCATCTAGCACAACGATGAAGTGCATAAACACGCATAAAAAAAAAGAATTTTATAAGAAGTTTAAGAAAGAAACAAACTAAGTTCAAACAGTTTTTGGAGATAGAAACAAACAAACAAGCCAACAACTAAGAAGCATTCATAATACCAGGTAGAAAAAATAAGTAAAAAATAAATATTAGAAAATCATCAAATTACATATTAATTTTCTTTTCAATAAAAATAATTGAGATAGTTGTTGTTACTGTGACATTTCTATTCTAGATCACAAAGAATTCTAGCAATTTCTCTAGAGTTCTTTCTTATTTTCCAACATCCTTGCCTTTTATCAGCATGGCAACTTTCTGTAATGTCACTAGGAATTCCACATCTTTAATGCTTTATTTCTCAGGTTTTCAGTAATCAACTATAAACACCACCTTTACCAAAGCACCTCATCAAGTACTCAGAAGTCCTATTATTTTCCAAGTGCTTCCATTAGGATCTCCTCAAAACACCTTTATTTCAGATCAGGCAACTCCCTCTCATAAATGTAGTCTACTTTCTTTATTCCTACACTGCAAACACAACACGCAGCAGTATTTAAACAGATTTTCAAGAAATCTAAGAAATCCCATCAAATTCATTTAGATTATCATTCATTGCAACATATCACCTCAGCTCTCCCAGCAAGTGCTCACAGCAACTATTTCACCCAGTGAAAATACAGAGCAACATGAGGTCAGGAAGAGGCCATAGCTAAAACATAGCAAAGATACTTGCAGGCATACAAGACAGTTCCTCAGTTTCACTTCTTACATGAGAAACTACACTCAATCAAATCCACAGAACTCTAGAACATACACTACCTCAGCTACACCAAAGAACACTTTTACCTGCATTTAGAAACCACAAAATAGATTATCTTGCATAACTTGAACATTATTTCAAAGCTGAGTTAAAACATGCATCTATCAAGCATACCTTCAATTTTCTGCTCAGTCATGACTTCACACAGAGCACCCGACACTACCTTCCCATCCACACCAGGAGCCCCACACATCAGCAACCTTGCAACAGAGAGCAGGTGTAAGTCATCATCTTGGGAAGTGATCCCACCAGAACGAAACATCTCTGGACTCTCATTAGAGACCAGCTGTGCTCATTTTCTCACTTTCCCTACATCTCAATTTAAGAAAAGCTTGCAAAAAAAGGAAAATAAAAAGTAGATAAACAAACAAACAAAGGTATAAAATCCCATTACCAATTTCCCCTTTAGCAATATCCTCTCCACTTCCATTTTCTCTGACAGAAAAATCCTCCCCAACTCTCAGGTGTTTTGCATCATCACTCACAGAACCAGTGGTGTTCCCCTGTGAGCGGGTGTAGGTATCTAAATTGCAGCTGAAAGTGTTTTACAATAACTGAGTATGCATGGTGGGTTTCTTTGTTTTCCTAAGCAGAATGTATTTCTGAATAAAGTCACACACCAAATTATGGATGTCAATGCAGTTATTTTCAATAAACTTACAGTTTCAATAAAAGCAAACAAAAAAGCCACAGAGCTTGTTTGGCATGACTGATTTTCCATAAAATCTAAATGATGGACATGAGTTCCACTGCTTATTTTAGGCCTTCGTGCCTTGTATTAGCAGCCATTTTGTAAGCACCTAAAGTAACTACAGCTCTCAAAATCAGCCCAGTGATATTTTCTAGAAAGTTCCACAGTATTACAGGCTTGCATCACTTTACTGACATGTCATCTCACATTCCTTGCTGAGGCCGAGCTAAGCTTATCGTTGGGTCACCTGCAGAAGGGGATCGTGCAGGAGAGCAATTGCTCTGCATCAGTCCTATGTTGTACCCCTGCAACACCCCTCAACAAAATGATTCTTCATCAGTCAGTAGGAAACCCACCCTGGCTAGTTTGGCTGTTCATCAATCACCACCTTTGTTTATTTTCTGATTTGTACAACTTATCATTACCATGCTGTAGGATTTCTTTCATTAGACAAGATTTATTTACTTGAATGCAAGGCTTGGGTCAATCTGATTAAATACTCCTTCACATTCAATATACGCATATTATTCTTACACATGTTTTATATATTGTTACAGGAGAATAGACAATTTATTTCCCATCCCAGTATTTTTGTTCAAGGTTGTATTCAGCTCTGTAAAATGATCACTTTTAAAACACTTAGTGTACTAAGTATGGTTTGATTAGACAGATGTGTACATTCATTCATATGCAATAAAAGCACTGAAAAGTTTTCATCAAATAAGTGTTGCCCATATTCATAAAAAAAATTTCCTTTCCATAAAACTGTCATGGAAAAAGGCTGATTTTATTTCACATTCTATCTCTGGTTTATTTATTGGGCAGGTCAAGGAGGATAAATAAAATGAAAAAGAAAAAGCAAACTCATGCTTCCATAAACATTTTGCTAGAAAGGAATTGCTCCTACACTACATCTCTGTGGGGGAAGAAAGCAGGGAAGAGATGTGGGAAGCAACAAAAGAGCTCTCTAGAAGCAGAGTGACCACACTACTGACAAGAACCAGCACAGCTTCTACTCCATGAAAAGCATTTCTGCTCCAAACTGGAATATTGCTGCCTAGGCCAGGACTCAAGCAGATGCACCCACAGGGCACAACAGGCATTTCCACAGAGGCAACAGAGCCAGCCATAGCACAGCTTGCTGCTCCAACTGAGCAGGGCTACACTGCTCACCAAACAGATGTAGAGATGCCAACAGATGGCTGCATGGTATGCCCTGGGATATCCAGTCCTGGAGCCAGCAGGAGCGGACATCTCCACACTGGTCGTTCAGAAATGCTCAGGCACACACACTCTTTTCTCTTTTAGTTTTGTGTTGACACAAGTTCGTTTTCACACAATTTGAAGGTCTTTCCATAGCTCTTTGCTTAGCTCTAGTCACAAAAGGAAGAAAACAGTAATGAAACTGAAATAATTTGAAGTAGCATATTTAAAATAGGGTCATGCAGCTGTATGATGTTCTTGTTAAATGGTACATGATTACATCACCATTCTTTTACAAATAAGCACAAAAGGCAAGTAAACATGTCAGCAAGTGAATGGCAGAAAACAAAATTGGGGTAAATAATAGTTGTTTGTATAATTTAAGCTGAATACTCATCACTTGCTCTTCTTTGGAAGCATCAAAAAATTCATGGTAGCTAGATTGTTGATGAAGGAATAGTATAAGCATCATCTATAATTGCATAGATAAACAAATGCAATTATATAGGCTATACCACAAGATACAAGCAGTCTATTTCATCCCAAATATATATTTGACATTTTTTTTTTAAATCCAGTAATTTGAAATTAAATATTTCAGTTTCAACAGCTACTAGGATATTCTCAGGTATTCTCTTTGCAATACTGAACAGTATCTGTATCAAATACTAGGTTCCTTTATACTGTCACCTTTAAACAATTCCCATCAACAGTTCCAGCGATAAGCAGTGGAATGATAATAACATCATATCACTTTGGCAAAGCAGTGGAGAGAAATGTTTGGGTGAGGAATTCCTGAATCCCAGGAAATGCTATTCTAGCACTAAACTAGGGTAATCCAGTTCTCTAGTTATTTAATGTCCAGTTCTATGCTGCTTCATATTAAACTCATACTCAAATTTGCTCTGCAGATGTGGAAACTGCATTTAGGAATCAGGACTTCCTTTCCTTTGTTTCGGTCCTTGGCACTATCTTCATTCAACATGTAACATTGTTTTGACACAATGCAGTAGGTAATATGTAAAAACTAATACAATAAAAGCTACCCAGCATACACAGACACAAGGAAGATGTCTGACGCTACAAAAATTCTGTTCAATTTTCATTGGCCACATTTCAAATTCTTCACCAAACTCCAATAATCCCTCTCACATCCTGGCTCCAGAAGTTGCTGCTTAAGTCCAAGTATCATACAAACACCTGATTTCCTTGCTTGCCAATTTTTTTCTTCAGAGTAATTTCTTCAAGTGGCATTTTAGCATAAAATCTATTACTTTGACTGAAAAGGAAGGTTTCTTTATCACCAGGAAAAATATCTGTTCCAATATGATATACAAGCAAGGCTTGTATGGGCAAAGTGCCCCACCACAGCATGGCAGGTCTCCTGACACGTTCAGATTGACTTCAAAATGTACATAAGGAACACAGGAAACATTCCTTAGAAGAATGGTTTGTTCCTTATAAAAATTAATCTTCAAGGAATTTAAAAAGGCTACCTTCCTTCAGAGTCCATAAGATATTTATTTATTTATTTGTTTGTTTGTTTGTTTATTTATTTATTTTCTTCTTTCTCAATTTTGACAGTTTTATATTCCAGGGGAATAGACTGGGTTTATTCAAGGAGGGATTTACATAATTTGACTGAAAAAATAAAAAATCATATCAGGTGGCTATAATCTTCATTCTTCAGTGAACAAAGTAATTCAGCTGCGGAGGTGGGATGAGATTGTTTTACTAAGGCAAGTAAAGGGGATGGAAGAGGAGAGCAGAAATAAAGCAGCAGTGTAGTTCCAGGGACAAACAACTAAGTGACAATTTGGGAAGAAAAATAATCACAGCTTTGTATGTACTAGAAAACACTTTATTTAAGTCAAATAATGTCTCTAATGTCGTATTTTTGTACTGTAAAAAGAAGTTTCCTACGAGCAGCCGAGGTGAGTGGTAATGAATTTAATGCATAACGCATTTTGTTACACGGTGAGGAACAGAGGAAAATGAACAGTGATTGAGCACCATCTTAATGTCATGTATTTGTCACTCTGCATGAATTAAAAAGCTACAGGGACACCATATAGTATTTGCTGTCTTTGTATTTTGATTCACAGTGTTAGTTGAGTTAGAATTATTAATGATGATATCTGGTGAACTTTTGAATTGGTAGTGCTAATTAAGGTATTTTCAATGAGGAGCATCCTTAAAGTAAATTTCTAGAAGGTTTAATATGCTCAGCACAACCTTGGGCTGCTAAGACTGAACACCTCCATCAGCAGCACCTAACAGCAATGATCTTATCATTATTTATGTATACAGCTAGATTTTTACTTTTATAGCTAAAGTCAGTGCCTGCAATGTCACTGGTGATAATGTATTACCATTTTTTATCTATGGAAATGAAAGGAAAATCACATAGGCTTAATAGGAAATATTATGGTAATCCCCATATATCAGTTAAGATAACTGTATTTCAGCAGGGCATAAATTGCCACAGGCTTCTTCTGTATTCAGACAACTCTGAGACTTAAAAGCAAATGCATATGTGTGTTTCCCTATTCTTGGTGTTCATCAACATAGTATAATTGTTGATTCAACCGGTGAACAGGAAGGAGACATATGTAGGTCACAGGGAGTTCAGAATGATGGAAAGACATTGCTGCAAAGAGTCATGAGCAGTGTTGTCCAAATTGTGTAGTAATGGTGGCTGTTAGGTATTAAAATCTATTGGTCATGCAGAAAAATCAAAGGAAAATAGCTGACTAAGCATTTTAATGCCATACAGACAAGAGATTTTAGGATGGTTGTCTTTGGTGTTCACTTTATTAAAAGTGAAAACCTGCATGTTTAACAAAAATCATAAAATATCTGTTACTTAAACCACCTCAGCAATATATAGACACATATACATATGAAATATACTACGGTATTTTTATTCATTGCTTTAACTACGATAACAACAGGGTTGGAAATCTTATTTTAATGAGAGAAAATGGCAGAGGATAAAGTGCAGCACAGCCATAACTCAAAGTTGCTGCAGATTACAGTACTGTATAACAGGGGAGGAGGTGACATGGCTTCATTACAGATCTGAAGCCCTTCAGCCCTGGTTGCAGTGTAAGGCCATGCTGTGTTGCACACTGTATGAAACTCTGAAGAAAACATTTGCTGCCTCAGCACATTCATCCACTCCATGGAAGTCAAGGAACACCACATTAGCTTGGAAGGGGAAGGGAGAACCTCAAGGCAACCCTGGTGAATAATAGCCCCAGCTGCCTAAGAGCTGCCCAAAGTAGCAGTGGTTGCCACAGGATGCCCATGACACAAGTGTGCTGCTCTGAACCCTGCATTCGAGGGAGTGCTGGGTATGAGGGTGGGGATGGCTATGCAGCATTATCCAACTGCCACGATTCTCCTTCCATGTAATTTTATGCATCTCAGGTATTCTCCCCATCCTTGTAAATTCTTGTGTTTTGTAGTTGCCCTCTCAATGTAGGAGCTAATAATCACAGTGCTCAGATCCACATGTGGGATGGGGCAGGAGATGCGTGTTGCCATGGAAACCCATCACTGCACTGTTCTCTGCCCAAGCTTTGGTACCAGATTGGAGCAGTGTGCTCTAGCTTTTATTATCATCTGGTGACAACTGCAAGTGTTTATCCATTACATTTTCATTCTTTTCCCTTTTGAGTATTTGCTTCACTTTCCAAGAAGCTGTAAAAACTTCCATTCATAAAGGAAAAACAAGTAATATACTAAAAAAATCAAATTTTAAGTATGAAGCTTTATAAGACCTGAGCCTATTCTTATTAAAAATAACTTCCAGGGTTTTTGTTGTTGTTGTTTGGGGAGTTGTTTTTGTTTGTTGTTTGTTTGTTTGTTTATTTTCCTAAGAAGAAAGCTGATATGCAAAGGAGCTAGAAAGCCTTCAGGGTATCTTTTTTATCAGCCACTGCTTGCCTCATTTAAAAATACAGCCTAACCAGTGTAACATATAAAGAAAGAATCAGAGGATTCAGAGTTGTTCCATGTTAATCTCCCTTTTGTTAACATTTCAGGATCTTCTTTAGGTCATATGAGGCCCCTGCTGAAAGTCAGCTTAGATCGCTCACAGCAGAAAAAAAATGGTATGATAAGAGAGGAGGAGGGGCTAAAGCCTGTTGTGAAGCCACTATTATATATATATTTTTTTCTTTTGCTACATAACATTGACACAATGAATGCATCCTTGAAGTATGAATGGCTTATAGAATCTGGACATATGTATATATGCAACTGTTAGGCTATATGTGACCTATGTATGATTGAATCTACAAAAATAGTTAATACTTGTACTAAAAAGACAAAACATTTTGATTACTTGTTTGACATTAATTTACAACCACTTCTCTTAAAGTCAAAGAGGTTGTACATTTGTTGAAGTGAGTTCAGTCCTGGATGTTGTTTTCTTCTCACTCCCTTGCTTTAGTTCTTCCACCTTGTCTTTTTGGTGAGCCTGAAAAGAGCCACTTGTTTAGTGTGCTTTGTGTTTCAAGTATCATCAGGCACAAGTGAATAATCCTTGTCTGACTTCACAGGTTTCAGTTTTACAGCCACAATGGTTTCAGTCATTTGCTGACTCCATGTGTTTGTGCCCCAATACCGTCCTGAGTAGTCTTATATACAGCACCTATTTGTTGGACTGTACAGAAAAGAAGTAACAGCAGCAAACTGAATTACATAAAGAAGGAATACCAGTTTATTCCAAAATGTCTGCCTTAAGTATCAAGTTGGATATCATCAACAAATTATACGTGGTGTTATTTTTTTTTCCAGGCAATTGCTATAATATCCCAGACAGTGACACAGCTAAAAGGAGAATTGGTCTGACTGGCTTCTCTACAAAGCAAACTGTCATAGGGTCGGCTTGCAGGCCCCTCTTCATGCTGAAGTTAGTGCATCATTTCAGTGGTAATACTGAGATTCCGGTAAGAATATACAACAGGTTTTAATACCATTTATAAAAATTAAAACAATAAATAAATTACTTTATTCCCAGCCTTAATGTGCAGAATGAGTGTTTAGCCACTGATGTTTTAAGGCAGTTCCATGTGTGTTTACGCATGGAACTCATTCATTCTCAAGATATGTATTGCTGTTTGATGATCCTCTTCTAGATGCTATTAAATTAACAAGTCACATCTCCAGTTCAGACTGCTTCCGATACAGAGTGAGCTGACAGTTCTGACCAGGCCAGAGTATGTCAGCTTTCTTACACGGCTGTAGTGACTGCCTGTGTGTGGGAAACATGACTGCTGGTGCTCAGCTGCTGGCAACCCCCTGTAATGCCTGAACCACCAGTGGGCAATCAGGAACTCTCAGCTGGTAGGAGGAGAGCTGATGGCACAAGTGGCACTTGCTGTTTGCCTGGGTTCCAACTGAGAGAAGCAGAGCAGATGGCTGGGAAGGGGCAGGGTGAAGAGTAAATATCTGCAGGGTAACAAGCAATCTCCTTGGACTGAATGGGCACATCAGGCCAGCAGATCAGGATTCGTGCTTTATCCTGGTCTTCTAGATACGACGGTAATAATAAATATACCTTAAAAATAGATGAAATGCCACTCGCAAGGCACCAGAAGAAGTAAAATCAACCATTTCCTTTCCATTTCCATGTAATGTTTTAATTACAAGAGGATTATTTTGTGATTGCAAATGAGCAGAAGAATGCCAGAGACAGTGATTGACATGGTTATGACGAGAAGTGATCCCTGTTAAGTATCTCACCTCCCAGACCCTACTGCCTCCATTAATCTGGTTTGCTCATCAATATCTAAATGAAGAAGTTTTCCAAAAATTTCCATCAAAACTATTTTAGATGTGCCAGAAAATATTTACTTTCTCTATTCCTGTTGTATAACCTCTTACATTCTAATTGGCTTGGTTTTACTACAGAAAATGAAGATGCACATTTTCTATGACCACTGACCCACGTGACGACACAGTGGCAGTTTCCCTGACTACCACAGGGCTGTATACTGCTGTCCTTTTGGCTATGTGGGAGCAGAAGAGCGTCACTGTTACAGTTTACTATTGTACAGATATTACTTTGGCTTGAAAACAAGTACAGCTGCATTTAGATGGTATGGCACCAATGATAGGCTCATTCTTTCAGGATTTGTTAGCCTGCTCATTTGTAGCCATCAACACAAACGTACGATGGAGTACTGACAGAGATTCATGAAGGTAGGCACTATGAAGTGTAACTGAAGGCATCCATGTGAGGGAAATCTTTAATGTTACTTAGCTAATAAGCAATCACTGTGGCTACTAGACAAGCTGGCTCTTCTGGAATGCATTGGGAAAATGATGAAAATAACACTATTTTCTCTCAGCTTTACTGAAAACAGTTTGGCTTCAGATGATATCTTACAACTATCTTACTATTAAAACAAAGAGGCAAAAAGGAAAAATGAATAAATAAATAAAACATACTCCAGCACAATCAAATAGCTGGTGCCTTTGTTTGCATTAGACCAACTGCCCACCAACACTACCAAGAAAGGAAATGGTACCTCTCCTATGAAGAAAGGTTGAGGGAGCAGGGTTTGTTTAGCTTAGAGAAGGCTCCAGGGAGATCGCATTGTGGCCTTCCAGTACTTGAAGGGAGCTTATAAGCAGGAAGGAAAGTGACTTTTTACACAGTCTAATACTGATAGAAAACAAGGGAGAATGATTTTAAACTAAAAGAGGAGAAATTTAGGTTAGTTGTTAAGAAAAAATTGGGGAGCAGACTTCTTGAAAATTAGTGTAGAATTGTAAGCACATACAGTACTTTCTAGACACAGTAACACAATTCAATTTTATGTCCAGTCTCTGGCCTTTTATCTAATGTTAGAATAAACATGAATTTCAAGCTTATTAGATAAAACATTAAGCTGAAGTGTGATTTTTAAAGTTTCATATTTTCTTTTCTTTTTCCTTAGGCTGTGCTGAAAAAAAACCAAACAAAACTGAGATTTTAATCTCCAAGTGGTTATCCTGATAACTAATAAATCTAACCTTTCCAAGCAGACGTATGAAGTTAAGGGGACTAATTGATCATGTTGGCACAAAGGTGTTGTTCATTCTGCAAAGGCCAAGTTAATCCACATTGATGTGATTCAAATTAACCTTAATCAGCAACTAGGCTGACTGTGATTTCATTACTGGATATGCTACAATTAGACATCTCCTGTCTTTAAATGCCCCTCAGCTTTATTGCAGTGATTTTATTATTTTTTTTTTTAAATAATAAACACCCATTTACACATCAGATGCTATTAGTGTAATTGGCTTTAAGATTGACTTTTTTGTGTAGTCACTTTTTGGTTCTGTTTATTCTGAAAAGGTCAAGTAATACAGATTGATGTGATCTAAATTAACCTCAAACAGTTACTTCTCAGAATGATATGCTGTCATGGTGGGAAGGATCAGGCAGTTCCCTTTTTATTTTTATTTTTTTTATTTTTATTTTTTTTTTCCCCTTCCAGATGCATAAATCATATGCATTTCATTCCTGGGGGCAGCTGCAAAACAAACCCTAAAAAATATTTTCATAATAGAATTCAAAACCAGTTGACTGTTTATCAGAAAACTTTATCTTTTCCCATTGTAGCAAGGCAGGTATGCCATACACTGTACAAAACACACAGATTTCAAAAATGGGGTATTAAGGCCTGATCCAAAGCCCACTTTCTTCCTCTGGATTCCATACCTCACACAGGCAGTGTGAACACAATTTTCAACTGCAAATTCATGGATGCTGTATTTGATTGTGGCACTGAGCAAGTGAAGCAGGTTCCCTCATTTTATTTGGTTTCTTGAGGAAAACAAGTGCAATTTCCTTACCTCTCCTCTTCTTCAATTATCTCAAGCTAAGAGTAATGCTTCTTAATGCTGTCACGATGAAATGGAAAGATACAGTGAGTAAAACACTCAAGAAGGGCCAAAATAAATGCAAGACTGGAAGGTTCCCTTTTCTTCTGACGGAGGGTGAGGGTGGCAAGCATCATCTACAGTGCTCTCTCATGTTCTCTCAGTGGCAATGTCCCCAAAGGCTGGAGGGGGCCATGTCAAGACACCTCTGGAGCCCCTCTAGAAGCTGTGTTCCTCATGCTCCAAAATGGGTATGAACTTGCAGGGCTCAGTGTGACACACTGGGGAAAGAAAGAGGGAAAGACGGAGGACAGCAAGACAGGCAGGCCATCCTCCTGTCCTATATATCTCATATCTTCCCTGTCTCTGCACTCAAGAAGCCTAAGCGGGACACAGATATATGGAAATATAACTCAACATAGAGAATAACCACAACTGTCACATCATTTATTGATCAGAATAAATGTTTAATTTTGCATTTAGTTGAAGATTGCGCTGCAATCAATAATTAATTTGACAGTTGTGGTTATTTTACATGTCCAGTCACCTTTCTACATGCAAGATTACCAGAAGTGTATCACTTCCTGACTCAGCCTTGAACCTGCATCTGAAGAAGGCAGTGCAGCACACCAGTGCTGTCAGCACTGGTGTGACTTCAGAGCCATATTCTTGTCTGACAGCATCCGCTCTCATATCAGACCCCTCTCCTGTTTCCCTCTGTTGAAATCCTCAAATTTGAAACTCAGCTCTGTATAGTTCAGAAGGAGAGTGCACTATGCCAGAAACAAATAAAAGGAGCATTTTTAATCCCATAGAATCCTCTCAAACATACTGGAATGTCTGCAAGGAGAAATAATTACACAGATAGAAGACCAAGTGGTTCTGATTGTAAAGACATCTTAAAAAGGAAAAATGCTCATTGGATCTCCACTGCAGTGGAAAATCCAGACTCCTTCTCTGAATAATGCAACACCTTGAATAAAGAATTGTAAGAAGCTGCAATTACTCTGGGAGATATCCCTAAATCTTGCAGCTTTGGGGGCTGGAAAAAAAAGAGCAGAGGCAGCTCCATCTTTCTAATGTTTACACTACACTATGGTTGCTCCCTTAATAAACCTTGATGGGCAAGAAATACGAAAAACCTCCTTGTAATTCTTTGGAAAGTTTCAGAACTGAAATTTATTTAGGATGCATTTGATCCTTAAATTTTGATACACAGGAGAGATCTCTCTTCTCTGCCTCCTCTTTGCCACTGTGTTTCCTCAAGTGTGCAAAATCTGTAAGATTTTATTGATTTTTCCCTTGTTGCTCAGTTTGAAATAGAAAGGGTTGAGATAGGCTCTAGGTGAACCAATCCAGCATACATACAGGGACAAACCGTTTTTCTTGGGGTATCTATTACTTCAAGGCTCAACATATAAGCAATATTAGAAACATAATAAAGCTACCTACCACAGAAGAGTTGATTGCCTTAGTGACCAATTGCATATGGTAAACTTAAAATTGACATAATACTTGTAACATAAACACTGACAGTAATTATGAAAACAATCACAGTCAAAGCCAATTATACTGGGGGTTTGTAAGTACAATCACAACTGCTGTTTATGGTGACATAAATAATATCATGAGTCTATATGAAAGATTATATGCAGATGGTGAAGAAGATTATGCTTGGCAGAACTCAGAAAGAGGAGCAAATTGCAATCATTTTCTTTTATGCAAACTGCAGAAGTAGTATTACATCACTAAAAATGAGCCATAAGACTCAGGTAAAAGACTGACCAGCTCTTTCCCTAAACATCAAATAACATCTAAGATGAGAGTATGAAAAAAAAAAATACTTTCATTTATGTATGTGTGAGTGTGAATGTCTGTATGCAACTACAAGTGCCATGTTTTCCAGTTTGGATAAAAATGTTATAAAAAATGGATGAGCTTTTAGTGTATATTTCTTTGGGCCTTCTGAAAAGATTAAATATTAGCATTCATGCAGAGGAAACTATTTCAGATAAAGTTTAGAATTCATACAGCAAAAAAAAAAAAGAATCTTTGGTATCAGTGAAATGACCAAAAATAGGCGGACTCAACAAATGGGCATATGGCTTCATATTCATTAGAGCGTTATCAAGTCTGATTTTTGCAATTAGGAGTTTTATCTCTCCTACTTAGATTCTTGTCCCCCATTATAAACTGAGATTAATTTAACAACATCAATTTATAAGCAACAAGATATGTAGAGTCAGATATCATGCAAATACTTCTTCTGTCATTTCAGAGTGTCATTTGTAGACATTTATTTTTACAAGAGCATAAAATGATCCCAAAGTAGTTTATTGCAAAGTGATAAATCATACTGTGGCTCTTACTACTCTAGTTCCCTAAGTAAGTTTCAGTACAACTTGAATAAGCGTGTTAATGACTGTTATCAATGGTTTGCTGTCATTAAGTTTTTTTGGGTTTATGACTCTGTGTGTACATTTGTCAAAATCAAGCCTACACAGCCTGGAGTATTTTCTTTGCTGTCCTCTGACAGCATTTGCACCCTACTACCTTGCCCAGCAGCACTTCAAAAAAGCCAAGTACAAAGAAGGTTTTAGTTTCACTTTAAAATACCCAATTTAGCGTGTTAGCTGAATGAAAACCTTGAAGGATGCCAAATTACCTTTGGAACACAACAGCTATACTGGAGATGAAACCTGGAGCTTTTCTTTGAAGCTGAGCTACCTGCTAAGTACTCTTGACCACGGGTGTTAAAAACACCGCCAAAAGCATGGCTTATCTCCCTTCTGATTGTTTTGTACTCAACAAGCTCCTGGGATGCTTCAGATTAATGTTTCATATTTAAACCTAAATTTGAAAAAGGGATCAGCTTTTGTAGAGAGGTGAACTAGATTTTCCAAACAACAATTTGATGACAAATAATATTCCATTCAAGCACCAAAATCGCAGGCAGATTTCACCAGATCCTCTTCTAATACATCCTAGTCACTTATTCCAAGGTGCACAGGAGAAAATGAAGGAGAAATACTGTTACTCCCTGTAACTATTCCGGTCATGAGTGGTATTTCCTCAGAGACAGTACTGAGGTACCTGTTTGATATTTTTTTTGATGACCTGGACAAGGGGACTGAGTGCACTCTCAGTAAGTTTGCAAATGACAACAAACTGGGAGGAAGTAGGTAGGATGGCCCTACAGAGGAATCTGGATAAGTTGGATAAATTGGCTGAGGGCAGTGGGATGAAGTTCAACAAGACCAAGTGCCAAGTCCCGCACTATTGTCACAACAACTCCCAGCAACACTCCAGGCTTGGGGCAGAATGGCTGGAACAATGTGTGGAAGAAATGGACCTGGGGGTGTTAGTCAATGCTCGGCTGAACATGAGCCAGCAGTGTGCCCAGGTAACCAAGAAGGCCAATGGCATCCTGGTTTGCATCAGAAATAGTGCTGCCAGCAGGAGTAGAAAAATGATCATCCGTACGTATTCAGCAATAGTAGGGCTGTACCTTGAGTACTGTGTCCAGTTTTGGGCTCCTCAGTACAAGAAAGACATCAAGGCCCTGGAGCACATCCAGAGAAGGGCAGCAAAGCTGGTGAGGGATCTGGAGCACAGGCCTTGTGAGGAGCAGCTGAGGGAACTGGGATTGTTTATTCTGGAGAATAGGAGGCCCAGGGGTTATCACTCTCTACAGTGACCTGAAAGCAGGTTGTGGCAAGGTGGGGGTCAGCCTCTTCTCCTGCATAACTAGCGACAGGACAAGAGGGAATGGCCTCAAGTTGTGTCAGGGGAGATTCAGGTTGGATGCTAGGAAGAATTTATTCTCTGAAAGAGTGGTCAGGTGCTGGAATGGGTTGCCCAGGGAGGTGGTGGAGTCACCATCCCTAGGGGTGTTCAATAAATGTTTAGATGCTGTATGGAAGGACATGGTTTAGTGGGGAAATATTGATGGTAGGTGGACGGTTGGACTAGAGGGTCTTGGAGGACTTTTCCAACCTTGGTGATTCTATGATTCTCACCAGAGAAACACCAGAACTTCATAGTTTCAGTTTTCTAATAAATGACTACAACTGTCATTAATCAGGTTAAACACTGTGACTAGTTATGAAATAAAGAAAATGTATTTTTCTTTTTAATAATGCACACAACACTTAGCAGAACACTTTATTACGTGAATTCCTCTACAATGGCTATTTTTCAGTATTTCTGGAGTAATGCAGAAAGAACGCTCTTGGGACTACAGAAAAAGAAGTAAGACATTTAGTATAGATTGGTTTTAAAAAAGAATCCTTCATGCACAAATATTATCTGTTATGTAGCTAAGAAGCCAGAACTATTTCTAAAGATTCAAGGCTGGAAAAATTGGATCCACAGATACAGTGGGTGGACAAATTTGCATAAATGGCATATATATTTGCTGTAATAAAAATGTTGTCATCTGCTGTAAGAGTGGATATGAGTCACTATCTTGATGAAGTTAGAATTTTTGAAAAAAACAAACAAACAAAAAAAACAACCACAGACAAATGACATAAAGAAAATGACAAAAGATTTATTTCCCCAAGCATTAATATCTAACAACCTTCAGAAAACTGGGGCCATCACAGAGATTAAGAGAGCTACCTGCCTTTGAACATTTAAAAAAGAACCTGAAGAATGCCTAGGAACAATAGAATGGTCAGTCTAATCCTTCTTCATAGGTAAAAATCATTATGGATCAGAGATTACAGGCAGAAGTATTGCCCATAAGCTTGGTTTCAAAGAAAGTAGATATTGTCATTCTGTTCTCTTTGATGGATGGGACTATGGATCTGAGTAGCAAACTGGTACAGTGCATTTGATTCAGTGTTTACAAAGTGGTTTACAGAAAAGGTTAATCTCATATGTAATTAATAATAAACAAAGATTTAACCAGAACTTCAAAAAACAAATTAAAAGAATCAATTACCAATGTAGGTACAAATATTTGAAGTAGTCTCTAGTGAGATTACTAGTGTATGTACCTCTTGGCCAACACAATTTTCTGTCATAATCTTCAGGATATCTTCCTTTTTATCAAAAACTGAGAAAGGATATGAGCCTTGCAAAAAGTTTGAAAGGTCTAATGGCTCCATATGATCCAAACTTTATGAAATTTAGAATCAATTTATTTATCTGAATAAAGTGTCTGAACACACATTTGAAAAGAATTTAAAAAAGCAACAAACAACAACACATGAAAGCAGGATACATACATCTGCCACTAGTTCCCTAATATTAGTAAGGTCATATTATAGACAGCAGGAAACTCCAGAAACTTTTGACATTCATTAATTTGGTTCTGAAAAAAACTTTAAGAACTTGGCAAATACTCTCGTTTCAGAAAAACAGGCAAGAAATCTGAAAAAAATTAACCATGGTTTCAAAAGGGGATCATGCAAAATATGCAAGTTTTTTGGTCTTCTAATGAAAAAATTTCAAACTTTCATAACCTGCTATCATAACTTTATGAAAGACCTGACTGAACTGGTCTCAGTCAAACCTCAGTCATTAGTAACAACACAAAGATTTATTATATATTTTGTTCACCTTTAAGACAATCTGAATTCAACAATGTTACTTTTAATCTTAGGAAAGGAAAGGAAAAGACTTAAAGCCATGTAAGTTATACTAAATTCCCAGATTTGTCTTCCCAAATGTATATCCTTGGGTACAATTTTAGACCTAATCCTATTGCAAAAAAAAAATGGTATCAAGATTTAGTCAGGATTTACAAAGCAGTTAAAAAATCACAACATAAATGTTACATATTTTGTATATACATATATGTTTGCATTTACATATACAGAAAAATGAAATATATGAGAGTGATTACTGTAGACCAGCATTCCATTGTAGACACTCTTGAATGTCTGTAATTAAACTATCATCATGTAGCTAGATTCTACTTTTTAAACTGAACGTCCAAGTAAAAAAACTATTCACAGATTCTCAGTTCTGAAAAGTTTTCAGAAGAGATCTCTATGTCTAGAAATTGCTGTCTTTGATATACTTATTTTAATCTTTCAGTAAAAATTGCTTAAAGATACAGCTCAAACTGAAAGTCTGACTGCCATTATCTTGTCCATTAACTTAAGAAGAAACCCTCATATGCTTATTACTAGGTTCAGGTGACATCTGTATCAAATACATTGGAGCTCTCTGGCTACATTCTTGACAAACCTTCTGTTAGAAGACTCTCTTCTCCTTCCCTTTACCTCCTCACTTCCCCGTCTCATCTCAGAATTTTGGATGCACATGCTTATATTCCACCTACTTCGATCTAAATTTATTTTAGGTAGCCAAAGCCCTCATTTACTCTGTTCCTTAATCGTCACCAATTTCTGAATCATCTCTTCTCTAGATATCCTATCTGATTGAAATTAAATATGCATTCAGCCAAGACATACACATTTCTCTTTGCTTATAACTAAATCAATACATTAAATAATTCATAAAGATTTTAACCAATATTTCAATCTAATTAAATACGTATTGTATACGTTTTATTAGTCAGTATTCAGTTTGACTAGCATTGTCTTGTTTAACTTCATCTTACAGACATGATTCATTTCATTTGTTTCCATATTATTATTTACGCCTGCATTTACTTATAAACCATAGATCTATAAAAGCCCTGTAGGATGGTGACTAGGGTAAGGAGAATGAGAGAGCTTAAGGCAAAAGTAGTACCTTTTTTTCTTAAAATTCTCTATGTACATTTTTTTTTTTCCCTAAAATATGGTACTTAAAAAAAAAAAAAAATCTAGGTAACTTTTTTGTTTGTTTGTTTAGTGTCACATTGAAAATGTTAAATGTTTCTATTTCATTCAGTGGAACTGTATGCTAAATACTTGGAACAAATAGAAGCCATATAATCTGACCTTAAAAGACTTAGTAATGCAATTGTGAGTAGGGGGGGATGAATTTACAGTGATTCTGCAGAAAACTCCTGTGAGGCAGTGTATAATTAAGAATTAAGGCAGTAATTCTTCTTACTTCCATTTACTTTAGGTGATCATCCAAAAAGCTAACAGATTCATGATATATTAACACTCTTAGGGATTCTTCCTCTACCATTTTCTAGAGACCGCCGCATGCTTTTTCAAAATAATATGCATAAGTACCTTACAACTGAGAAACATTCATCAGAGGGAAAAAACATCATACCCTAACAGATTTCTTTCTGGTCTCTCCTTACCCTAAAATAATGGGTCACATACCACCATCAAATAACAGTGTATCTTTAACTGATGAGTTTTATAAAGAGAATTACCAGGGGCTGAAAACCATAACCACAGCAATATCTTTCTACATTTGTCCTGTTCTCCTCTTCTGCATCCAGCTTCTGGCCACTGTTAGAGCCCAGGCTCTGGCTTAGATGGCTGCCTGGGTTCGTTTGGGATGGCGTGTTTGTTTTCTTGTTCCCAGTGCTTTGGAGCATAATACAAGCTTGAACAATTACAAGTTCCAGATAGCCCTGTCCAAAAATCTCTTTTGCTCAAAGTAAGAGCAAAAGACCAAAAGACAAGTGAACTCTGACTACAACATCTCTTCAAGAGGCAAATTCCCAAACAAGAATGAAAATTAATCAAAGTTCTGATGATACCTAATAACACTGCTGTCGCTGAGAATGATTTTTATTGTCCCTAATGAGCATTTTATAGATACTCATATTTGAGTAGTGTCTGAACCTTTCAAAATAAGAACCAGTGTTTTCCCTGGAGAAGAAGCATGATGTTGCATGCAATCTGTCAGTGTGTCGGGCTTTTCATACTCCTACACTGCAGTAACAGATGATCAAATCCTCTTCTATGTTTCATGAATTGAAGGTGTAAGTCAATTTAGCCACTAAATACATCAACATTCCTCTTATCTATCAGTTACTTTGATTTTATAGATAAAGGTATAACTTCTGTTGCAAGTAATTAAAAAGGAATAATTTATTTCATGATGTACTTTCTATCACAGTCTGCTTCAAGCCTAAAATGAGGGCAACCACTAACTATCATTTTTGCTTTTCTAGCCTATTCTCTAAAAAGAGGAAAGTGATTTGTCTTTGATTTTTCATTTTCATAACAAGAGTTATGAAGTATTTTATATATTTATATATAGCTAGTCTTGAAAAAATAATAATCCAGGAACCTGTCCCTTTCCCTCTACTATCATGGAAATATTAAGTTGCAGATAGCCTCCTCTCTTGTGGTTTTAACACTGAAGAATGTGAAGACACCTCCTCAGAGTTCTTTCAAAATACAGTTTGTTTTATCAAAAAGGATGTTTCCACTGACAAAGATCAAAAGAAGAATTGAATGCCCTTCATACTAGCAACACTAATAACAATCTCCTAATCTTTATCTTCTTCTTGCCTTGTATCTATTTCCTTTCCTATAAGCCACTTACGGCCTGATCTTTGTTGTTGTCTTTGAGCATCATTTTAAATTACATAAATGCAGCACTGTGTTTATCCACAGCATTTCTGTGAATTTCTTTTGGTAGTCAGTCATCGAACAGCAGTTTACAGTACAACTTTGTTTTCACTTTTTCTTCACATTCTTGCTCAACATTCCCAGAAAATTCTAGACAGGAAAAATGCAGACATATATGCTCACATAGGAGCATAATTTGCACTCTGCAATAATGAAAAAAAAGTAAAAAGTTTAACAGGAAAAAAATATTATGTACTCGTAGGACAAAATAGCATTACATTCATATAAGGCAGTACATTTTAAGGCACCTGGTTTTGGATCTGCACTTATTGGATCTTCTGTTTATGATTCTGTGCAGACTGTAGATAGCAATGCAGCTCCTGCTGCTTTTTGCTGTGGAATGAATCCCCTGGCTTTGTGATATTCCTTGCATGACCTAATCATCATTTACCCATCCTGCAGCAAATCATCATTTTCCCTCTTTAAAAATGTCCTGCCAAATATACTGACACTTAATTTACTATATATTATTATTTAAATTGAGGAAGTGCATAGGAAAGACACGGGTGTTAAGTCAGACTTCAGGACACCGTAAAGATGTGTGAGAACTCCCTCAGCTGAGCCAGGTCAGAATGGAACAGCCTGAGGATAGCACTATGTACAGGCACTATCAGTTGGATGCCCACCGAGAGAGAGCTCAATTGATAAATGAGCAGCTCTTCTTTACATTTTTAATCTCTGAAATGCAAGCCCAGTTTCTTAAGTGGAGTGTATGACAGTGGGTTTATCTATATACTCAGTACAAGTAAGACTTGGGACTGCAGTTCTTAGCTAAAAGGAAAAGAGACATAAAAAAAGAACCCGCCTAGTATGCGACAGTATACTTCTGAATGAAAGTACCCTTCTGCATTTTTATAAGCTTCTCTCAAGGAAGAAACATAATAGCCTCCTTGAATGTGTAAATGTGTGCAGTCATACTACAACTTTCTCAGATCTCACAGTACACATTCTTCCTAATAAATGGTCAGCAGGAATTCTGGGATTGCTTTGCACATTTGAATTACGATGTGGAGAACTGCTTTGCTAAAAGTTTGGGCATTTTCATTTTGTGAAGGAACCATTCCCAAACCTAAAAGCATTAGATCTTTAAAGCAGTTAATTAATATGTGCTTTTACTCCCTCCAGAAAACTCTGAATAATACATTCTGGAGAAACAGTCTCTTTTTAAGGCAAACAAGTTTGTTGACATTATTGTGGGCCTCCAGCTTCCTGTTACATTCTGAATATTTTTCTCTGTTCCCCACAAAATGGATTTGTTTCCAAAAGAGAAACACCTGTGTCACACACCTAAAAATTATACATGATTTTTCACCTCACTGGACCTGCACTTTCCATTGCTCACTAATTGGTACTTAAGAGACTGCTATTGTGCTTTCTGACTGTCTTCTATGCACAGTCAGCCACAGTTTAAAATAATCCTGTTAAGTTTTAGGCATGGATGATTGCTTTCTCATTTTTAGTTCTGAATACACTGGTTGTTGCTCAACTTATTCTGTCCTTTTCCTTTCTGTTTTCTACATCTTTCCACTTATTTTCCTCCTATGTCCTAGTTGGAATCTCAACTCATTGGGTAAAATTCAGCAGAAATAATAAACCTGAGGTAAGATCTCCAGCAAAAGATCTTTGCCCAAGTGTGTGACTGTGGTTGCTTGGAGCCATGCCCAGGAGGAACTCAACACATGCTGTGGACTCTCGCCACTGGAAGGCAGCGACTGCTCACATCCAAAGCGTCCTTCAATAGCTCCCCATTGGGATCCTTGCAGCTCCTGAAAGGAAGGGAGGTTTAAGAGTGGGGCCAGACAGCAGCAGCTCATCCTTTTCTATTCCCCAGGGTGATTCCATGGCAAAATAATGATGACAAAGGTCCACTTTCATACTGTGGCTGCCTGTTTCTGTTAATATTGCCACTGTCCTATGTCAGGCAGGGGAGAGTGTGCAGGGACGGGTTGAAGATTACATAGCAATTCTGCTCAGATGCTGTAAGAGATTATTATTTTTATACCATTGCCTCAAAGCTTGCTGAGAAACAAGTCCAGGCAAGTCCTGGGAAAAGACTGAAAAAACTCTTGGTCTGGAAGACACAAGATGAACAAGTCCAGGTGAGCCCTGGCCAGAGGTTGAGAAGTCCTTTGTCTGGAGAACACTGATGGACAGGTCCTGGGCCTGGGTTGCGAAATCCTTTGTCTGAGGAGCACAGATGGACAAGGCCAGGGGCAACGAGAGAGCGATAAGCTGCAGATTAATGGCTGGGAAGCACTCTTTTGTGTGGGCTTATCTCGAAGGAGATGGCCCTCTCAGGAGGTGCTGCACATGACTCTTACCCAAGCGCCCAGGAATGTCACGTAGGCAGAAGAAGAAGGATAAAAAGGGACAAACAACCATGGTTTTTAAGGTTTTCTGACAACAGATGCCTCATGAAGACCAAGGAGGTTTTCTGACAACAGAATTCCTCGTGAAGAGCAAGGAGGGTTTCTGACATGAGAAGCCTCACGACCTGCCTCTCTCCCTCCTGGACTTGCTCTGCGCTCTACCTGCTTGCTTCCTAAGGCCGGCCATGCTGCTGCTGCTGCTCTCTCCCGGAGAAGAAAGGTGTCTGCCATCAGATTCCTCCCTACGGAATACCTGCATGCTGACGGACTCTCCTGGGCCTGCTACCGGAGACCTGCTGCTTTCTCCAGGACTTGCACCGAGGCTTCTCCGCGGACCTACCCGGTACCTGCACTGTCTTGCTGCCTAAGACCGGCCACGCTGCTGGTGCCCTCCTCCCCTGAGCCTCTGCCCCGGACCATTGGACAACGGGACCTCTGCTGGATCCTGGTGGTGACTATCCCCGCTTTACGCAATTCTTGCTTCTTTCCTATCTTTTCTATCGCCCGCCTTCCCTTCCCCATCACCTTAATTAGTAATAGTATTCGTCCTCCACTTCCCCATCTCCCTAATTAGGATTTGTAATAAACCTGGTTGGACCAACATTTGAACCGTTGCTTCTTAATCTCACGTCGGGTATACATACATTAAAAGAACCTCATCTCCCTCCCATAAATTGGAGCGAGACAGATGCTGATGTTCAGAAATGTATCTGGAGACAAACATGATTTATTGGCCTGTGTTAAAATGATGTACTACCCATCTGATGCTATCACCACACACAAATCTTCTAATGTCCTTATGGATGAGAGGGGATGGTCAGCTGCTAATAAGTCCACTTTCAGTCTATGCGAGCTCTAAAAATACTGTTTTCTCTAGGCCTGTCACTATTTAGTATATACACAGCACAGAACCTTCTAAATGCATGGTTTAATCTTAAGACTTACTCTGATAGCAACTATGTCAGTTTCTTCCAATTATATGTAATGACCTCTTTGAGACAATAAAACTGAAGTTCAGATGCTTGCACAAGGAGCTTGATTGGGGTTCTTGAAAGATGTGGTGGCTGTAGTTGTCTGAAACTAAGTGAGAGGTGATCAGGAGGCAAGAAGAGCATACAGCACAATATAGACCACATAACCAATGTGACACTGATCCTTGATGGAAGGGGAGAAGACTGAGAACAAAGCAGAATGCATATGAATAATGCACTGTAGCTCATATCCACAAAGGGCTGAAGTTAAAGAGTGCATTGGCAACTTCAGCAGCAGCGTTTCCTAAGCTGTGTTTTTTTTTTTTTTTAAGACTCTATTTCTTCTTGCTAAGTATGACTGCAAATCATTTGGATTTTGCATTACTATATACAAATTACTCTGTTCAATTCTTGATGTGTTCTGTGAATTCACTCTGATTCTTTGCACCTACCTAAAAGCAGCAGACCTGAAGAAGTCTCTTTTAACCTGCAAAGAGCAACTATAAGTGTCTGAGAACAAATAAAGCAGATTAAATGCACTTCAAATGCACTGTGATTACAGGTGTTGTGCATCAAAATGCCTCTGCTAAGGGCAGCAGCAGTTTATGGGTACAGAACTGTAAACAGAGCATTGCAGACCTTATAGTCAACATAGCTGGGAGGCTTTGTGGAAAAGCGCTTGTGTTGTTCCCCACTGCTTCTGCCTCAACACCTAATTCCTGGAGTTATTCACCTGAAGAAACTTGTGCAGTAAATGCAGCTGCAGCTGTTCACTGGGAAAGGCAAGAAGAATAAGGCTTCTTCTCCTTGCCATCTTGGTTGCCATTTGCATATAAAAGCTTGAGTGCCTGCCCTAACAGCAGTAAAATAAAACAAAAGAAAGCACAAAGAATATAAGCAATCAAAATTCACTGCACATCTGAGATGAATTTCAATTCCAGGGTTAGGTTGCAGATGTTCAAGTTTGAGGTGGGTTATTTTAGCTTCATCAAAACAGGCTTGTGCCTGTTTTCACATTACAAAGGCCACTGTTGGAAAGGTAGGAGGAAAGAAGAGCCGTTAGAAGCTATTTACATAGTGAAAAAGGAACAGACACAACGTAAGAAGGAATATGCACCATACTGAGCCCTCAAAATGTACTCTTTGAAACTGCAGCTCTGTGTGGTTATATCATCTTGGCAGCTGAAGGAATATTCTATGCAACAATCCATATTAGGAAAAATGTGAAAATTAGTAATGGCTCTGTTTATAGCTTCATTCTTCTGTGCTTAGTGTTCTCCAGCCACAGCTCTATTTGCCACCACATTTCCAAGATCAGTCCAGAATTTTTTATTATGAAGATTCCAAAAAGCTTTATTAGCCCTCAGATACCATGAGCTGTTGTGTTTAAATCCAAACTTGATTATCAGTACCCTGCACAACCTTTTATGGGTACTGTGTTTTAAAAAAGCTCTCCTAGCAGGTTTTTACCATGTAATGATTTCATCAACTGGTGAGTGGATAGAAGGGGAATAACCCACATCTTTTTGGGGAAATAAATTCATTTAAATGCTGCATTTAAAATTTTAAAATATATGCAAACTTTTCTACTTCGAACTATTCTGTGTTTTTCATGCTCTGGTTCTGTCAGATAATGGAAAACTACAATTAAATGCTTCACACTGTGAATATATCAACTGTTATCTATCTGCACTGATGTGATTGATAGAAATAAAGATTTACACATTTATGCTGGTAGATTACTATCTTAGATGAATTGGGCAATTGTGAGGTAAGAAGCAGGAGGTGGAAGAGCTGAGGATAAAGTTACCGATGTGTTTCACAGTGTATCAAAAAGTAGCTGTAACATGGGATTACCCAAAGCAGTCTCCAAGATGGTGCGTCTACAATATGTGAGCTGAAGACAAACGGCGACACTGTCGATGCAATGGTCTTATTGAATAGAAGATTTGCAAGCCAAGAGTCCATATCCATTTCCAAAGCCCCTGAGTTTAGGGTTTAAGTAAGTGATGATGATTACTCTTTGTGTACGTTTTACTGATGGTATCACCTATACATCCCCTCCAGATAAACACAGGCAACCATCAATCCACTAATTATCACAAATTGAGAGAGAACAGATTCCCAAGCCCTCACCCTTTTTGTATGGTATCCTTGCTAACATATCTGCTATCAGCTGTGTTGTGCAGTGAAAAATCATCACCCATCCTGGGTCTGCAGAAATGCAGATGCCCATTATGGCAGTAAGAAACTGAGACAATTCCCAGAACAGCTAGCTGGGAGCTGGAAAAGGACCACTTCCTTTCAGTAGATGCAGACAGAGGACAGGAAATCTTTTGGCTGCTTTGAAAAATACATCTTTCTCTAGACTGCCTTTCTCATACACATGCTCCTTGGAAGAAGAACTGAGCCTAGATTTCAAGCACTGTGATGCACAATTCCTTGTTTCTTCAAGGAGCCTCATAAGCTACCACAAATGTGCTGGATAAAGAGAGGTGACTGAATTCACCAAAACAACCCCCTAATCAATTCAGAATGGATTCCATGATATCTGAACAAAACACTGATGTTTCCTCAAAGAGAATTTACCTTGACAGAGTTTATGCACATGTGCACTGTTCAGAGACCCTTTAGAGCCAGAATGTCAGCAGGAACCTGCTCCCTTATCTCAAGACACAAGTTAGCAGATCACAATGACTTCAACTGGCTCAGGCCAGACGTACATAGAGATACATTTCACCACAGTTTCACTGCTATCTAAACACAAGAACGAGAAATAATTAACGTTAACTTGACAGTTAATTTAAAAACCTTACAGCCAGTTCCTTAAGTACAGTAAGTGCAAACAGTGGATTACTCTTTGAGGTGGCACGTGAAGTTTGCATGGCTGCACATTTGCCCTCAGAGATCACTGTAAAAGGATTGCAGGTTGTTTTATTTTCACCTTAGTTGTTCCGCATTCTATAAAGACTCAACAAAAAACAAGTGCTGATGTTTTGCCTCATAGCTGCCTAATCCGGAAGAAGTGTTTTCTGTGTCTCCAGAGTAAACATCCGAGTGTCTAAAAACCAGTTCACTCCATCTTTTGCTTCTTTCTGAAGCAAATAAATGTCTTTAAGATAAAATGATTTGCAAATATGATTGTAATAAATAAACCAAAACAAATAAATAACAGATATTTTCCATTTATGCTTTAAAGAATACAACTTAGGCTTCATGACCTAGTAAATGCATGCAAAAAAATACAGCCTGCAGCAGTCTATTTTGAAAAAAATCATTTGGTACCATCTGAAAAAAGAATAGTTCACTCAGTTTAGTCTTAACCCACAAAAAATACTGCTGGCTTTTTTTAATTGCTTTTAGAGTATTTTAAGACCTTGATTTATAGTGAAGCCCATAAAAGCCCATTTCTTTTATATTTTTGTTAAGGAAAAGCCAGTGGGGGGAGCTGGGGGGGGAGGAAGAGAGGACGGGGGGATGAAAGCACAATTTCAAGAGCACAGTTATGCAATACTATTGTTGAATATCAGAGGGAAAAAGTCGTTTATGAGAGCCACTGGAAGGACTGTAAGATTTCACGTGAGAAAGCAGTCAGAGTAGGATCATACCTCTGATGGTGACAGTTTGGCCTCTCCTGGATAACACACCATTGGAAGACAAAATCTAAATGAAAGAACTGTTGCATGCAGAAAGACGACAGTGGAATTCTGAAGAAAAGTTTTAGAGTAGTCCTTACAAAGGTGACACTGAAAAGCTTCAGTGTATAAATAAATACTTTTATTTCAGTGTTTAAGTGTTGGCTGTTTCTGTAGCATGATTATTTGTGTAATTGCTTCGTGTACCTGGTACTAATTCATCTTCATAGCATATTGACCTTGTATCACTTTAAACTTTGCACAGCCATTAAAAGATTATGATGCCACTTTGTAAACCAGCTTTCCTTTAGATTTTTCTCTTCCAAGCAGGCTTTTGTTTTTCATTATTTGCGCCTCAAGGTATTTCTGTCTATTTGTCCCTCTGTCCAAATACACTAAGGGCTTCCCAATCTGGCGGTTGTTTTCACTGCCTAAAAACAGGTGTAGAAGGATAGTAAATCCAAGCCAACAGCAACTAATTTTCATTCAAAGGCAGAACATATTTTCCAATTGTTGAACATCAGGTTGAAGGCTGCAGGAATATGTTAAAATCTGAACACTCTAGAGATGAATGTCAGTGCCAAACTCCTCTCCTACGCAAAAGCAAACCTGTACTTTTAAAGTCTTCTGAAAAAAAATTGACTTATTTATTTTCACTTTTTCTTTAAATTCGATTTCGAAGCACCGCTTTTCCTCTGCAGTAAAAAAAACTTTTGAAAGTAAATGCATTATTTTGTTACTCTTCTGGCAACACCTTGCATTTATTTTATAGTCCATTATGAAAACAAAACAAAATAAAACAAAGCATGAGCAGTTCTTGCTTAAACAGCCTTTTTTTTTTTTTTTTTTTGGTCTCCTCCTTACCGGTCTCTCCAGCTCCCACACTGCCATGCTATACAACCATCTGTAGGTCCTAGCTACAGTGAAGAAAGCCTTTTTTTGAGTCTAATTTTAATCTGGATCAGTTCTTCACTACATTTTAAAAATTAGATCCATAAATAAAAATTGTGGAACTGAAGAGGAAATCTGGGATTTCAAAAAAGTGGCTGGTGAAGACATTTTTCCGTGTCCTTCTTCCCACTAAACAAGATGTTCACATAAATGCAGATTTTCCAATTTTTTTCAACTATAGTAATACATTAAAAATGCTACTATATAAAATTATTTGATTAACGTGATGTGTACCTTTGTGTGCCTCAGAGAATACAAATGAGAAAAGCAGTAAAATTATCTCAGTGCAAGTTGATTTATGGTCAATATATACTTCTTGTAGAGTTCACATGGATCAACATTATCATTTGCTACTTTCTACTTCACTAACTCAGATGGAAGTAAAAGGCAAAGATCATAAAGCAGCAGTATTACTATTTTAAAACATATTTCTCCTGACACCCCAACAGAATGATGAAACATTGAGACATTTGTGAAAGAACTGTTTCATGTTGCAATAGGAGAATGTTAGAATCAGGATATGATTTGGATAATTTAACAGTTGCCAAATAAAATGATTAAAAATATATTCATCTGAAGACAGTTCTAGTTCAAGTTTCTAAATGTATTTATCCTTGCTTTTAGCTTCTCACATATGACATGTCTTTGGGCCAAGAGGAGGAGATTTCAGTGACAATCAGTTAGTCCTAAATGGTGTGAAATATGAGATAAAGATATCTTGTAATAGGGGGTAATGCTAACTGTAAAAATAGGAGCTGTAAAATTTAATCTTAAATTACTTTATACTGCTAATATTTAAGCCAATTCATTACAGCTGCACAGTTCTGGCACAGAGCACCTTGTTACACTGAGCCATTAACTCCTCACTCTCTTAGTCATACATGCAGAAGGATATGCATTAACCATCCTCAGAAAGGAAATGTGGCTAAAAAAGTGCAGAGAGAGCTCTATTTGTTCTCATCAAAGTGAACACTAACTAAGTCCCACTTAATTGAAGTTGAGAAGAAACTCTGACTTGTATCTCTGTAGGGATTACTCATTTTCTATCAGCAAGACAAGGGAAGCACATCTGACTTCAGTAAAAGGATGTCACTAATGGTACAATTACTTTAACTCATGGTGCTACAGATTAAGTGGATGAATTCATGTTCCAGAAAATACAGTCATTCCTCTATTGGTGATGGTCTTGTGCTCAAGGCATGGGATTTGCAGCAGAAATCTACACCCCCTCTCCTGCTGATGATAAAACAGATGCCCTGCTCAAGAAGAGAAGGAGAGCCAACACACCCCCATCTCCCACACTCTAAGTGTTCTTCTATAGCACAATAAAGGGGGAAAAAAAAAGAGGACTTGGACCCATTTTGTGTAAAAATTACATGGAAAAGACTCCTCAATGAGAGCTCGGCAAAGTCATAATAGAAAATGTTGCATAACTATTTTGAATGCAAGAATAACTAAAAATATGACAATTAACAGAAAATGAGATAAAAGAGAACCTCAAAATTAGTTCATATGGAATTACCTGGAGTATCCCGTAATGCGCTGCCAGATTTGAGATCAGCAGCTCCTTAAAACAAATGGAATGTCATGAGGTAAACTATTTAATTTCAGTAAAATATTTAATATAACAAGATCTTGTTCTATAAATGGAAACGATGAGAATTAGTACAGGAAATATCAAATGCCAAAGGACCTCACTAGAGAAGAGATGATGACAGGTCATCCTGAACAAACAGCTGTATTGGAACGAGATCAATAGCTGAGTTCTCCAAATTTTCTTTTAGGATCAATCTTATTTAATAATTTTACAGCTAAACTTGGCACAAAAATGTTGGATACTAATTGCATTTTTTCATAATAAAATATTGAACTGAATCAATAACAGTGGGAGATATGGAGATATAATAGAGGAAAACATAGATGGCATTGAGGATGGGGCACAGGTATGAGATGAAATGAGAAATTACAAAGTGCAAGATTTTACAAGCTGCTAACAATAATTTGTTTCTGTTCTCACTTCTAATGGAACAGAAAAATATAAGTATAGTCGCGTATCACAGAGAAATTTAAGATTCTCTGTGTAGGACTGATTTTTAGATAGTTTGTAACATACTCATGCAAAAGACAAACGCAAACATGTATCACACGAGGTATTAAAAATTGACAAATGGTAATACAGCCACTTAACTGATGAGACCTTAAATCTTAATTTTGCTCATACTTCTGATAAAAGCCATCTTTACAACTTAAAAGAATTTATCTTAGATCGAATGAGGAGGATTGCTGAAGTGACCAAAGCAACACAGTGCATCTTAAGAGTCTCCATAGCCATGGTATTTCACTGTAGAAAAAAAATGGCTAAAAAGGAAATAAGTTTGCTCACTGCTGTCTTAAGAGAGAAAGACTAGTGGGTGGAGCGCTTATGCATAATAAAGAAATAATATATGGTCCAAGCAGATGAGTACAAATTAACTGTGATCAGTTCTAAGATGAGAATTAGAAGACAGATTTTAGTTTTTAGGAAAGGCAGAAATGATGGCTAAGTGTCTGCAGCGCTCAATAACTGCACAGATTTTTTTTATTTTTATTTTTTTTTTAAATGAGAGAGCATGGCAAAAATCCTACAAACTTCAGTGCCTCAAAGCAGTTGATCAAATATCCACACCATCCAAAGAAGTGTAAAGCAGTAACAGAAGCAGTGATATTGTCTGTTTTACAAATCAGTAAACCTTTTCAATCATTATGTGGAGATCTATCATTCAGACTGATGAAGATTAACTCTGGTTCTTTATTCTAATACCTCTGATACTTCATTTTAATAATAAATTATTTTAGCTGGAGCACGTTCTCATGTTGTTGTTTATGATTAACTCCTATTTCTATCAAACAAAAAAGCTCCATACATGATGACATTTCAGATCTCCTAAAAGTCCTTTGTTTCCCCTTTCACCCCTCCTCATGCTATGTATGAGAAGTATAAATATTTTGAAGAGCTGGCTCCCTGTTATCAATTAATTCACACCAAATATAGTCACAGACAGACAGAAAGGCTGCATTTTGAATTACTCTCAGTAAACAATGACAGCAGCGGAACAAATGGAGCCCATCCATTTACTTTGGTTTCAGTTCATGACTTCAGAGTGAGATAGATCAGAATGTCAGAAATACAGACGAGCATTCTTCCCCTAGTTTTTTGACTACTGCTTACAAACTCCGACAAACCGGTTTTGATTCACAAATCACCTCTCCAGTGAAAATCCTGCTACAGCTCCAATGAACAAAAAAGTAACTGGCATTAATTTATATTATTAAATAGCTAGTATGAGATTTGTTGTTATTTAGCAGAGCAAGGGGATAAACCCAAATACAGAATAAATGTACAACAGAAAACGTATTTCAGTATCTCATAATAATATTTAGTAGATAATTACAGTCATCCAAAGAGACCTTACTTTTAGTCTTCAGACCTTTACAAGGAGTCAGAGACTGTTCATGGATTTCTAACGGCCCTACCAATTGTCTAATAATAACCAGCCTACAGAAATGTTAAAAAGCCAGTCTGAGTCATTCAGTAGCCTTTGTAACTCGTGTGGATGAGCTACAGTATCCTTGATCCTGTGCCTATTATTCTGCCCTTTCTTGATAGTATTACTAGTCATTGAAGCTTTTTTTCCTAATGAACTGAAGAATTTAGTCTGCAGGAGCACTGTACTATGGTTCATAATTGAGATGCTTCCCCATACTTTATATTTTGATCATGCTTAGCTACACAAGGGCAATAGTCAAGTTAGCTTAATAATAGCCAGAAGAAATGCCTCTAATCCAATTGGTCACAGGGTACATATCACCAAAACCAATTTCTTTATAATTAAAAGGTGCTTGCAGGCACAGTGAAAGCTTGGACGTTGCCCAGGGATTTTGGGGGAAGTGTGGGGATTTTTTTCCTATAGACAGCAACCACACTGAAGCAATTTCTGAAAAACACTGATAAGCTTTGCCTTTGAATTTACATTAAAGACCTCAATAGTCACTACCTGTGAGAACAGCTCATGCTTCTAAACTGACTTGTGTCCTGTAGAGATTATGGACACAAGGGCTCCAGGAGATTAGCATGTCACTTGGTTTAAGTGACACCCAACCCATTTTATTGACATGGCCTCTATCCTGCAAAACAAGCACTTTTTAAGTGAAACATAATGAAGATTTTGTGTTGCTTTATGGGCCAGTGTATAATGGCTTTTCATAGGCAATTGCTAGCCACTATTGGCAGGTCTGTAAACGAAACCAACAGCACTTGTTAGAGATGCCTTGTCAGTGCGTCACTGCACACTAACACACTGGAGCATGCCCAAAGGAACATTGCACCAGTTTTTGATTTTACTGAATCATGGCCACAGACCAAGGACTTGAAACTTCATTGCATCAGGCAAATTATTGCACTGTATTGTGAGGATTATTATTTCAGTAAGGTACTGAATCAAAAGACCACAGGGGTCTTCAACTTGATTTCCTAATTATTTTCAGCAACGTGAATGTGGACCTTTATGGCAGAAAGAAAATCAGTGTAGGTAAAGAGTTCTCTCACCTTCTCTGTTAATGCTATTCCAGACATGGGGTACAGTTTGGATACTCCACTTGATGCTGAGGAGCTACATCGTGAGAATGAAAATAATTATTGAATGGAAACTGTGCACCAGCTTTGAAAGCCTGCCTGCCAGCTACCTGGCCTCCTCTATTCTGGGGAAATAAGCTTTTACTAATACTTCGGAAAACAAATTTTTTATTCTTTTCTCTTCCTGTTCATCTGTAATGTGTCGAGGTTGATGCAATGCATGAAACTATGCTACGCTGTTGACAAAAGAAAACAACACATATACACACAGAGACAAATTATCATTGGAAAGTTCTATACCAAAAACATTAACTACAGTGGACTAAAATGTGGTGACATACATTAATACAAAATGAAAGCAATGCAATAAGTTTTATGCTGAACCATTTAAGTAGAAGTATAAAATTATTAAATATGAAGACAAAAAAACGAGTATAGGTGGCATCTTTCAAAATATCTGTCTTCATAGAATCACAGAATCATAGAAAAGCCTGGGTTGAAAAGGACCTCAAAGATCATCTAGTTTCAATCCCCCTGCTATGTGCAGGGTTGCCAGCCACTAGACCAGAACGCCCAGAGCCACATACAGCCTGGACTTGAATGCCTCCAGGGATGGGGCATCCACAACCTCTCTGGACAACCTGTTCCAGTGTGTCACCACCCTCTGTGTGAAAAACTTCCTCCTAATATCTAACCTAAACCTCCCATCTTAGTTTAAAAGCATTCCCCCTTTTCCTATCACTATCAACCTGTCTTAAATCATCAGGACTGACTTTGCTTGTTTCTTGATGTGAAGCAAAATTGAAATCTTCATTTTGGATACCTAATTCATGGATACGTATTAAAATCCAGGACATCCAAGTGGATTCCCCCCAGTCTTGGAAATAATATGAGTGGTGTCTCAGATCATCACCAAGCCACTGCAAATGGTGTCCCTGTGAGAAGCAGGCCAGCCTGAAAGCAGGCTGTGTGTTTTGCACGAGCATCTCAAAGTAGGAAGTACTCCAACCAATCTATCAGAAGCAAAAGGAAGTTAATAAAATATAAAATTGTTTTACCTAATTATCATTTTATTTTAGAGCTTCTCTGATTCCCTGCACTACTTACTGCACTTTGCAGTAGTAGAGGAAGCATGCATGTAGTACAATTCTATCTTGATCAAAAGCGTTCATGTGACTTTTCTGAAAGACTCCCACTCTGCTTTTGCTAACTAAAATCTTTATTAGCAATCAAAATTGAAGAAATCCAGAGCTGGCCTTCCTCATGATTTTTTAAAGGAACAGTTTCAACAGAGCATCAAACCTTAGCAGGCCTCTCACAAGAAACTGAGTGAAATGCTTGCTAACTGAAAAGAAAGGCAACATAACTTCAAGCTAACATTTTCAGCATTTGCTTTGGTTCTCCTTAATCTTTTTTGACACTACAACTTCTTGTTTGATGATTGTATAAGGTATTGCAAATAACTCAAGAGTAGATGTTAAAAGACAAAGTTATGGAGGAAAAAGTTGAGTATGTGATTGACATGCAGAAATCATTTTTCCAAAGCAATATTACTTCTAATTTTTCAATGTCACGAGGTTCCTAACATAGACGACCAAAATACTTACCATGAATGCAAATAATGTAAATGTAAATATCTATCACAGAATTCTTTCTGCTTTTGAGAGCCACTGTGTGAGGCTTCCTGAAGACTGATTAAAAACAACCCTAACTTTCTTAAAGGGTATGAAAAGTATGACTGGTGCTGCATGTGAAGGTCAGCCAATTGCACTTCCTAGCTGGTTGGTATTCAGGTTCTGCAGATCAAAGCAAAGTGTCTTCCTTTGGTTGAGCCAGCTCGCTGTCACTACATTTGTTGTGGGTGAATTCATGTTTGCTTCATTGCTTCTGTTCTTATTTGAAAGAGTGGAATATATCTCTTCAGGGACACTGAACAACAAAAATCCTTCTTTATGGAGAGGTCAGAGATAAAAATTTAAGTAAATATGAATTAACAGGAAAATATGTTCTTTTTCTTATCTCACTTCTATGTAATTTCCTCACTATGCTGCATGCTTTGTGGTATTTATTATTCTTTGTCACAGTTATTTAATAACAGAATACTCGTTCTTCTTGGTCAGCTAGTATGAACATTTTTATCTGTACAACCATTGTTGCAGTGTTTGTGTTGTATAAAAATATCTATTTCCTGACCAGTAGTTCCTCTGACTTAGAATAAACTTATGTTTGAATAGAACATCAGAGCATCCCTCTCATGCATTACTCAAAAGATAGCATCACAGAATCATTTACAGACTACAGATTTAAAAAAGAAAAAATCAGTTAAATGTCAGGACAGAGTATGTTTAAGGCAGTAAGACTTTCAAGCACAGTGCTGGCAGAATTCTCTGCGCTTTTTGAAGCGTGAATCCTTAAAGGAACACTTCTCTGATGACATTTGACACATTCCTAAGGCAGGAAGGAGAAAAGAAGGAAAGCAAGGAAGGAGAAAGGAAGGCAGAAAGGAGAAGGATGGGAATGAAGGAAAGGGAGAGAAAGGGCGGATGAGGGGGAGGAAGGAAAGGCAGAAGAAGAATTAGAAAAGTGGACTGGAGTCTCGCCAAGACAATATTGGTAAAAACTTCAGATGAATCATTGCAAAAGAATGAAGTAAATATCTATTTGTGGTTTGTATCTTCCAGATCCAGGATTTGTCATTATCAGAAAACTTTCTTAAAAAGATGACTTAATCTTGTTTTCCATCAAAAAGACCTCCTAAATCAGGCTCATGATAGCAGTTTTTCTGACTAGTAACTGAGCTTCAGTAAAATTGTATGCTATGTCATGTGATCAACTGCCTTATCTGTAGAATCTGGTGAACTTGCACTGTGTATTACTAATTGAGATCACCAAGCTTCTCTGATGACCAGTTACATATGAGTAGCAGGTAGATATCATTCCCTTTTGAGCTATGTTTTCTTTGATCATACTGCTTCCATTCTATTACAGCTATGCAAACGTATACATCTGTGCACACATGCACCTCTACACTTTTGGCCAAGGTGAAAGTAGATATAATTGCACTTAATAGCTGAACGGTCTAAATCCATGTTCTCTTGCATCATATTGACACTATTTTCAAAAAATACGTGAACTGTATTAATTTTAAAAAATCAAAAAGCTAAGAGAGAACAGCTGTGAGTAAATATAGAAATGCATCTTTAACTCAAAAATTGAAACTTAATGTTTGTAAACCATCTTCAAAATTCTCAATAATGATACAGGGAATTATAAAAATGATTACAGTTCCTGCGCTTGCTTTTACTATATCACATTCCAATACAATAGATCACTTAGAAGACTTTTTTTCTCACCGTATTTCCTAGAGTGCATAGTATGTGTTGGTCAAGAGAAAAAACAATACAATATACTTTTCAAATCATGCAAATAAATAAGCATGACATTAAATGAAATAATAATCGTTCATAACATTGAGAAAGAACAAAAGTTTTGAACTGATGATGACACAAATATTTAAAGTTTACTTTTAAAATATGTCCTGCAAGTTCAGTTCAGAACCTGACATATTACATACTATCATCATGGAAATATGATATTTGCTATTTTGTTGAGTATATTTTCAAGTGGGTGACTGATGTGTTTCTTAATAAAAATGTATTCATTCTGTTGAGAAATTGCAAGGAACAAAAGGAGATATTTATTCAAAGCTCTCAAGGACAATCTATTTTTGTGTGGTATATACATTGTCCTTTGTAGTATCTTCTGTGTATTTTTGAGATTACTTTAAAAGGATTCCTCATGGCCTGGGACAAGTGTAACAATTCTGCCTTGCAAGAGCTTTTACTTACTGAAAATAAAATACATATGTATACACAAACAAAAGTAAGAAAATAACAAAATAAATAACAAAACCTATCTTGTCATTGGCTCCCAAGTAAAGAGATTTTGTATGAAATGTTATATTAATCTCTCCATTTACCGCAGTCTTTAAATAGATAAACTGCCTCTGTAAATAAGAAGCTTAAGAGCAATGAATATTAGAAAGCAGTAATAAACTTTGAAAGCTAATGCTCCTGAAATTTACATGACAATTTGAAATCTGTCTCCACAGATATTATGTCATCTTGTAATATTCAAAAAGCAGGATTTGGGTAAAATGTTATTGAACCCTTCGTGTTAAGATTGAAGCAATAATGGCCACAAAAGGCTCAGAAAATCTCAGCTTTGAAAAGCGCTAATAAAGGGCCAGAGACCTTACTGTGCTACGTTGCATTCTTTTACACTGTAATTATTAGAAGCTTTATTCACCTACTCTGGCATTCCATTTCTCCCCACAGCGACTTCCCTTTGAAGGACCAAATACGCACTTTGTATTATGTGGGAATTATAAAGCATTATAAATTATAAAGTAGCTGTTATTCATGAAACTATTATCCAGATATATTTGGCAACTATCTATTTCTTTGATCAATACCACAAATGTAAATTCTGCTCTGAAAAACCTCTTTAGGTATGAAGGAGAGCTCATTTACAAGGCTGCATTACAAGATCATATCAACAAAAAATCATAGCTATCTAGCAATATCTACATTGTAAAAGACTCTTTTTCTAAGTCATTGCCAGGTGAACTGCATAAGATCTTATAAATTAATTGCAAAGAATTTTGATCCTCCTCCACCCCAACCTATTATAAAACAGCAAATCATTTCTCCGTGTCACAGCAACTCTTCTATAAAGGGTTCAATCTCTGCATACCAAAGTCCTCCTTGACTTTACACAAGGAATGCAGAACATGGCTGATGGATCCATTTGATCCATTTGAGAACTGGCATCTCTGAGAGCAAGCCTCAACTTTTTGGAAATACAGGCCTGTCGAAGCTGTTACATCAAGTCACTACTTCACTCAGGGAGAGCTTTTCCATATGTCTGAGCTAGGGTAGTTCAAAGAAAAGTAATAAGGTGGACAGAAGGATGGAGATGAGGTGTGCAAAGTCAAAATACAGTAATGAATAAATAGGATTCAGTTTTTGTTTTCAAAATCAGTTCTTACAACACACAAGCAAACTTAACACCTTAATGATGTGAACAATAGGAATTCATTACAGGAGTAAAAAGAGGGTGGAGTGACTAATATATATTCCTGTAGTTATCTAACACATGGAAAATTACTCTGCTTGGTCTGAAATATCTTTTGACATTGTTGTGCCCATGTTTATAAGTTAAGAAAGGCTCTTCATGAAATGCTTGCTTAAGAACGATCTAGATATTTCTCTAAAAATCCATTGCAGAAAGAAAAAGAAGCATTAGCCATAAAATCATTACAGAACATGCAGTTACTCCGAACTACTGAAATTTTTCCTCTTTATTAACTTTTTGTTCTTCCATGGAGTGAATAGAATGTGTTACAAGGAATAGACATAGGAGAAATCATTTTTCTTAAGGTCTCTTTTTTCACCAATTAAGCATCAATGGCTTAGTGATGCCAAACGGCAAACATCCTCATCTTACACAAAGTTACATACAGATATCTAATCAGAAACAAGGTCTACATATTGAGCCCCATAATTCCTCAAAAACTGTGCAAGAAGAAAGCAAATGAGATAGGAAAAATGTTGTTAGAACTTACAATAGTATTGAAAACACTGTAAACAGCTTCATGAATTTACACTTATTATTTATTTATTCTTACAAACAAAAAGCTACTAACTGGTCTGTATAAATTGCTTTTAAATGTCAGCCTTCATTAAGATTCAGTCTAGTTTGAATCAACTTACTGAGCCATCTGCTTTTCAAAGGGAGAATTCCAGTACAAGGAATATTTTTGCAAGATTTGCAGCATGCCAAAATAAAGAAATAGTGGGAATCTTATGTGGGGCTTAATACAGCCTTGCTGCTACTCTCACAAGTCTCTCATAATGAGGTAAAGCCTAGAGAGCCCAGCAAAGCAGCAGCAGGCAGCACAGGGAATATGGGAACTGTATTGCCAGAAGACAGATTATTTGAAGAACTCTTACACTTCTGTTATTGTATGGGAACTGTTGAGTCACAGTCTGAACCACTGATTAAGCACCTGGGAAAAGGTCCTGGTCAGCCCTGGAGCACAGGCAAAGGCAATTCACGTGTGTGACCTGAAGGGTTGAAGGCTGGCTGCACCTCTCTTAGAGAAGCTTTCCCCTGCAAACCTAGAATTTTCTGATATGGGTGAACAATCTTCTTCCCTTCCTTCGTAGCACCTTTTCATTGTGCTGGTCTTTCCATCATCACACCTTTGTTGTAACGCTTTTCCCACTGTATTGATCTGTCTAATTGCTGCAGTTATCCTTAGCTGAGGAATTTGGTAAGATGATCTCAGCTCTGCATCTATGTTAACATGGTATCTAGACAAAACTGCTGAGAAGGACATTGCGAGTTTCAGGTAACTTTTTCTTCTACTCCTTTCAGAAAAGCGGTCTACAGAAGCTATTGATTTCTGGAATATTCTTATAAACTTCCTCATGTGACTTGTCAAGAAATAAAAAGATGAGAATTCATCTTCATTGGAATTTCCAGATAAATGCAATTCCAGATTAAATGCAATCTAAAACAGCATTTGGACCCACTTGAACTTAATTCAGTATCGAAGTGCTATGTGAGAATTTGTCACTAATGGAGTGTAGTACTGGATGTACTGGAAGTGGAAGGAAAAACAGAGAGAGGAAGGAGATGAAACAAGAGGAGGAAGCACTGATTTAGATATTCTGAAGCAACTTCAACCATCTGTAGCGAAAAGCTTCTGATAACTTAAACTGGAGTATGTTAAGTAAGGTATCTCACTTCTTGTTGTCAATCAATCCAGAATGTCCTGAATTGTAAGAAAACAATTCAGGATGGAGACTTCTATTGTATGTTACAACAGACATGCATCCCAGAAAGAATTAAAACCTAGGAGTTTCAAATAGCTTGACTCTGTTTTTACAGGATGCTTAAAAATGATCATTTTATATTATTCTTGAATACTTGCATATCGCATTCTGTAAATACATTAAAAAGTGTACTAAATTTACCAGTTTCTAGTAAATTCTTCAGAATATTCTCAGAAGGTCTATTAGAAAAATCTAGAGTAACATCCAAAGTAAATTTATTAATAAAAATTCTAGTTGCTTTTTAGTGTTTGATTTTATAATGGGAGGCTTTTTTTAATTGGATGTTTGTCCAAATCAAAGATATCAGGATCCAACTCCTTTCACATTACCAAAAACTCCCAAGAGAGAATGAGTTTGGAGCCTCACACTGCTAGAGAACATCTTACTTAGATTACTGTTATCGCAACTCGGTGTAGTTACAAATTGCACCAAGAAGATGCAAAGCAAGCAGAGGTAGCAGAAACTCACTGAAAGCTGAGAAGGAAACAAACAGGATGTAATGATGGCTCACAAAATCATTCTTCCTGCAAATGAGATCTAGATACTAAGGTCATTTTTCACTGACAGTTCTTTACCCCAGTAGTGGTAATATAAAAAGTTATAGAGGGTAACTGCGCATACCATGGAAATGTACATTGGGAAGTTGTGAGGTATCATTAAATAATCATTAAATTTGAAATAGAAAAAACTGTTGGAATGATTAAAACTTTAGATCAGAATGCAATACTCTTTCTCCAGTTCTCTGCCTTCTACTGCATTGATATTTGCTCTTAGAAAGGGTGAGAGAGAATTTATTCTATCCTTAAAAAAAATTCCAGTAAATTAAACCTATATGAATTAGCACAGGTTCTGAAAGTTCTGATGTTTTCCGTGGAAGTTACTGTGTGAATATACTCATAAAAATGTTTTAGATACATAATTTAACAAAAAAAAAAAAAAAAGACAATAAAAATGAAGTTAAATATTGCAACCTCATACATTTCTAGTTGTCAAACTTCTGTTTTCAAAAGTATTTTTGGATCAATTTAATGGAGTAGAATATTTGCAGAGAGAAACTCTAAATCAACATATTTTCCAGTATTTCTGAAATCTCAAGCACAAAATATCCCTCATTGTGGAAACAATAAACATAGAGCAGACTACTCCCAGCATATGGAAGTGCAGTCAGGACAGAAATGTTTTTTTGTCATGTTCCTCTTAAAACCGATAGAAAATTTTACTGAGGTGCAAGTCTCCAGTCCAAGATCTCAAGACAGTAACAGTTTTGACTTATGCTTCTGACTTTTGCTTTGGCTAAGTCTTCCTTAGCATGAAGGTCCATCTTACTTAACATGAAGGTACAAGGAAAAAAGGCTCTGATGGATTATATTACCTAGAAAATCATTTGTTCAAGAGGAATTCTCAGCTGAAACTTCAGGTCAATTTTCTACCTGATTCATAGACATTTAAAAATGACCAGGAAAGAAGATTTTGTATGAATTGTCACATATACAGGAAAGAAGGTGAAAAGTGCATGAAAAAGAATATATGACACTAAGGAGTTCCACTTTTTCATAGATTCTAGGACAATGTAAGTGAAGTTCAGTGTTGAATAAAGGAAACTCAGTCTCTAATTTCACTATAAAATTGAATGCTAACAGAATTACAGGCTCATTACACAAACTGGCATTTCATAAGCTTTCCTTTCATTTCTGATTTTGGTAAACAATGCTCTTATCCAACTCCAGCTAAAAAGGAGGGGTACATCAAGAGATCTTAGCTGAGACCTCTAATGACTTTTTTCCCTGCAGCATGCATAGTGACATTTCATACTAGAGGTGCAATTGCTAAATGATGGATTCATAAGTTTAAAACTGTATTAGAAATAAATGACAACAAATGTTACTCTGAGAAAAAAAAATATCTCAAATGAAGACCTGAGAAGTCAAACTGCTATTCCACATTCAGAAAAGAACAGGCATTAGACAGAATGCAATTCCACAGGACAATGAGGGAGTAGAAAATGAAAACCCTAAGTCATAGTGTATCAGGGAGCTCAGAAGAGTAACATCCGTATCTCTGACAGAAGCAGTTTTGGTTCAGCCAGGCTGCCTGAACTGAGTTGCGTTGGTCTGCTAGATCTGGCTGCTCTGGACCCAATGAGCTGTTGCAGTAATCTGTGCCCTAAGAGGGTTTATTAGCTATGTGTAAATGCAGCTCAAATTTACAAAATTATTTTGGGCCAAGCACAATTGGCTTATTCAGAGCCTAATGTGTTTGAGTGTGCACAGAAGAGTTCTCCAGCTGACCCCTCTGTAAGGATCATCCTGTTTCTAACATAGCATATTAGCCCTGACTCACATCCAGCTATTACAGACTCAGACTCCTGAGGAACCACTTGTTTATGTTTGTTTAGGCAAGAGATTATATTAGGTAAGACACAATCTGAATCGGTGTTGGATACACAGGCTTGACTTAATTACGCCTTCTGCAGCCACTATCTGAAGACAGGTACCTTATCACTGGAAACATACAAGAATGTTCAGACAGTCTGAAGTAATAATTTCAGTGGCTCAAGGGATCATGTGGATGTTTTTGCCTCCCTGATGAGATAAATTCACAATTCAGGTGACTTGGAGTTTAGTGACACCCTGCATACTTCCCAAAGGCTTTGTTTCTTACCAGATTGGATCTTCATGGCTGGTGATCGGAGAGGGGCAGTTGCTAGGAATAATCTTGGACACAATTCCTGAGGTACTTGTTCTAACCCAGCTGTCATCCACATCCCACCACTCTCTCAACTTCATCACTCCGCTAAAGTTTAAATATTTGTGAACAAAGAATGCCTCCTCTAACAATAAGAAAATGCCTAAAATGCACTACTTTGAATAACATCTCCTCCTGCAAGGCTGTGGATATAGTTATGTGTTTACTGCTCGTAAATTATGGTTACAAGTATGTAATTTGAAAATGTGACAACTTAACAAATGGGTATTTCTACAAGCCTTAAAATACCATAGCAATTGGAGCTTAATTCTGACACTGAAATTTCTAATATTTATCTATGCAAAGTTTCTTAATCTATTTGAAGGTATATCTTAGGAAATATGTACATCATTAAAATATAGAACATACTGACAAATACTAGAAGCACCAAGACATGTTTAAAGGTCTGCCTTTGTTTCTCTCTCTTACTGTTTCTTTGTGAGTCACTGCTGTTGAAACTTAAAAGGCCTAAAGCTTTACATTAACTCTGTGGGAATGTTGCAACATGGTGTTAGGTTAACCTGCTTAGCTTTACATGACCCGAGATATTAAAAAATATCCTTACTCTGAAGGGCTGACAGGCAGTAACTCAGCATCACAACAATTTTCAAGGCAGTACCATTGAAATGGTATACAATGTTATTGAATTCTTAGCACAGAGTGAATATTGGTCATGATTTATAATAATTTTGAAATAACACCATTTGCAACAGGATTCTCTTATCTCTGCAAAGCACATCTGAAAGCAGTAGCACATCACAGTTTTGATTTGTGTTCTTTTTCCTAGTACACATGCCAGCTGCATAACAATATACAGAGATTTTGACACATTGCCAGTCCTTACTCCTTCAAGAAGGAACTTTTTTTTAACAATGATTGGAAAACTAGCAAATAAACAAACAAACAAAAAGTCAGTCTTTCCTGATCAAAGTAATACACTTACACAAAGGAAGCTCAGCCAAAGCTTCAGCTAAAGGCAGCACAGCTGCAGGTTTTACACTAATATTTTTTAATTTTTTCATAAATTGCCTACTGATAGTTCACTCATGCCAAGGACCTTGTGACAGTACTTCAATTTTACAGGCACATCTTAGAAAACTTTACTTCAGTCCTTGGCATTTCTGAAGATTCCTAATCTTCATGGGTCATTTTAAGTTTTTGATGGATAACGTGGTTATTTTGTTTTATCTTTTTTTTTTTTTTTTTATGTTTTAAGTCTGTTGGCTAATTATCTTCAAAGTGCTGGGGGTTATGCCTGTCCCATGCTATGGACATCAGGTAAATATCTCAGCCTTATTTTCCTGGGCTTATCCTGCACAGTAAGTGACATAAGAGACTGTCATAGCTCTCTCCTCTTCATTATGTTGCGCTTGTAACAGCCAAACTGAGAACATAACGCAGCTACTGGTCTAGGGAAATGTGGCAGTTTGCATTTACATCCACTTTGCAATTGTCTTACAAAGATATAAATTACTACACAAAACAATCATCAGGGTGATTTACACTCTCTTTTACAGAACGTAAAACATCATTACTATAGTAAAACTCCAAGTCTTAAAGATTTTCCATACTTGGTCACACAGAGAAGCGATTCTTTACATCTTCAATATACGTGATTTCCTTTGTATTTTGTAAAATCCCAAACCTTCTAGGCAAGGATCATGCTCTTCTAACTTTGGAACTCATAAAATTTACTGTGTTCAATTTTTCAATGGATTTTCAATACATATTAAGAATCAAGAAGTCTTCCTAAAAAACTGTATGTGTAGGCAGTTTTAAGTGTCCCAAAAAAACAAAACAAACAAACAAACAAACAAACAAACAAACGAAAAAAACAGCTCAATTTAAGCATACCCTTCTTAGAATACAGTGTTTTGGAAACTATATATACTGAAAATCTGCTTGCATGTTCCCGTGTAAGGAAATAATACAGATACTCAGAAATATCGTTAACTGAGCCTCTGTCTTCTATTTTCTTAACAAAGTTGTGTACCTCTACTAGACGTGAGCAACTGGCAAAATCAGAGCTGCTCTGGCAATTTGATTACATACTACTAAAAATCACTGAATCTTTGTTTCTGCTTTTTGCCTTCTTCTATATTCACTAGAAAGCTCTGACATCGGATAGTATCTCAACTGGTGTATGGATTTTGCTGGACTTATCAGACAAGATTTTTCCCCATATCCTTTACTCTTCCACTGTGTCTTTGAAGGCAGTTATAATGTGTTGATGTGTGTCACTAGATTTTTCTTTGAGCTCTGGAATTTTGAATGTTTCAAATAACAGACTTACAGAAAGCAAATAAGGACCTCTGGGAAGGTCCTGCTGAAGTGACAAGACTCCTATCTATTTAATTAGCTCTTATATTGAGTTTAAATGGGATAGGTTTAATTTTTCAGTAGTTTACTTCTCACTTGTCAATTATAATGAGTAAAATTTATACTTTGTAGGTATCATCATTTTAAGTTAGTTTTGTCTGATACATTAAATATCCATACACTAAGTTAACTGAATACAAGAAACTAAACTCCCTTCATTTCTTACTGCAATATCTTCTTATGAGAAGGTTAAGGCTTTTTTCATATCCATGCTAAGGCTGCACTATTAAAGCAACTCTCTGCGAAGCAATCTGCTTTTCTACCAGCTTTTAAGAATATGGGAACAATATGTTCTGATTCAGATACAGTGCTACTTCTTTCTATATTTAAACAAAATCAATGCAACATGTTGGATGGAGATCACTGAAACTAAACCTACTTCAGGTACCAACTCCCTACTCACCAAGCCTGTATTCACAGAGTAAGAATTTTAACTGAACACCAAGTTGCTCTGCAAGTACTCAAAGCGTTGAAATGCAATCTGGGGCACTGGATTAAATTTTTAAAGTATCCTATAAATTTTGATATCTGTTTGCCTGACAAACTTCATACTTCCTTGCAGAGAACTCAGGAGAGATCTAAGAGCTGAAACTCTGCTAATTTACATGAGAGAGAAGTGTTAGTAGGATAATTTCTTCTCAAAAGGCTTTTTTTGAAATACTGTCTTCAGCTGAAATGCTGTCATTGACTTCAAATGAGGTCTGGATATCACACTTAAGATCTAAAACACGCCTTCTTAATTTCACTCAGCTTAGATTTGCTGGACTTCTGAGAACACTTCATATCATGTAATTCTTCCTAAGAAATGAAATGAAATGTGAATGGAGGGATATAGGGCTAGTCAGAAGGTTTATGAACATCACTCAGGAAGCAATTACCTTAGCAATAAAAAGTCTATTTGATTACTAAGCTGATAGTGCTTTATATCCATTATATGCATTATGTACTCAAACAAATGAAGAAAGAAAAAAAAATGACCTAGTTATATATGAAGAGAGATGTAGGAATTAGAATGCTTTGCACATTATTCTCTAAAACTGAGGCAAATGAGCCTGTCTGCACGGGTCCTGAAGAAGCACTACAAATCCTTGGTAACACACATTCAGATTTTCAGTGCATGATACACCAATGTATCTTGCAGTCTAGGTATCGTGGCACTAGTATATACTTGTAGAAGAAGGTCTAACTTGTTAAAAAATGTATTTATTGAAGTTGGTATGTATTGTCTATATTATTTAATTAACTGAAAGTTAGTAATTTTTCTTTCCTTCCTCTGTTTATGGAAAAAATATATGGAGTCAAAATGCACAAATGAAAATTGTGGTATTTTTCTAACTAAACCTCTCTTTGCAAGCTTGCTTGAAATTCATCTCTGTAAGAATTTACGGTACATGGAAAGACAAAATACTGTTTGCATACAAAGCTTACTAAATCATTGATTTCTCAAACCTTTCACTAACATTACATATAAGACTGCACAAAATGACAGGTCCGGAAGTGGTTGAATTGTGCTAGTAAATTAAGTAATTAGTACAGAAAAAATATTAAAACTTTATCATCACATTAATTAAAAGCAGCAGATAGTAATGATTCATACAAGGATACACAGTTGGGTATATAGAATAAACCTTTGAAGCTTTTGAAAGATAAAGATGATCCCTCAATTATCAAAATACCATCTAATCAGAATATAGAAGTTTATTTGCAAAATATACAGGCATCTGTCATTTAATTCAGTGGCAATTCTCCCATCAGCTTCAACCAGAACTTTATCAATCCCAATGGGCAACCCGGAGAGATTATCAAGAGAAACCACACCTTGTCTTTGAGTACATACAGTTTTCAATCTTGATTTATGCTACACCTCAGTGATTAATGGTTAAGTGTTTATTAATAGGGCAGCTCTCTTTGCTAAGTTGGGCATCTTTCAATTAACAGTCCTACATATTGGTGCATTGTGTGAGGAAAATTTCACTTCAACATTGATAATAACTCATCCTTTTCTTCTTGAAACTTAGCCTGCCATCAGTTTCTCATAACTGTATAGAATGTCTTTATTTTTCTTTGTAGTCAAGTCAGTTTACATATTTTGAAGGATATATCGCTTTCTATTTATCAGTTTAATTTGAAGCTACAAGATTCCCTCAGAGAGCTCATCAAAGAATGTAGACATTTCAGTACATTACTGTTTCTTTTTCCCAGTGACAGCAGCTCTAAAAGGTAGTGAACACTATTTACTTAGAAAGAAATGTTTTCCCTTATGCAATTATTGCTGGAAGAATCATTAGCCACAATAAAGGTTGAATGAGTCAGTTAAATATACATCCTATTTTATAATTTACACATCCTTTAACTCTTTTAGATCTCTTGGGTCAAGTTTATGAGACACAAAAAGGACACAGAAAACTAAATAATATTCAATATATAATGAACATGTAAATTAACTGGAAAATTGCTTCCTCTTAATTACCAATTTTTACATAATGACCCAGTATCTCTTTGGTCTCTGCTAATACACTAAGAGCACACTGCAAATGTTTCTTAAGTGCCAATTATACCTCAGACTTAGTAGACATGTTTGTTTGTTTTTTTTAGTATGTCAGGATAATTTAGTGTATTCCTCAGACTAGGTTTCAGTTCTGCACTGACTTTATTTTTCTTAATTTACAATCTCGTGTCATCATTTACCAGCTGAATCATAGCACGTCTGCCCTTTGTAAACTTTACAAGAAACACTGCTGTAATATCTAGGTGTACCAACTTCACAACGCTATGTCTAAAGACAGATTGGAGAGATTTTTATTACAAAAGAAGTTGAGAGTATCCATTTCCTAATCTACTGATGCAATAAATATTCAAATTATTACATTTATCATTAGTAAAAATCTCCATACCATCTTAAATTTAAATATTATTTACATTTATGTTAATCTTATCATGATGGCTATACTACTTGAACATGAATTAAAGGACAAATTAAAATGGATAAGGCTGATTTGCATTAGGAGGTGAGCAAGCTGAAAAGACTGGAATACTACTCAGGAAGAGCTGGCGATTAAACTGAACTTATTAGACACCCTTTAAAAAATAATTTCCTAATTTCATTTTTTTTTTCCTATAATTTGTTTCATTTAATATTATTGGCCTTATTGTTACCATCTTTCATCTGCTTTCACATGTGAGGTTCACTGACCATGAGATTATTTTCTATTATTTCATCTATTTATGGGAATAAGTGATTTTTGCACTTTTATTTCTGACATGTTGCTACTTCCTAAATGTTATGTTAAAATTTAATGAAATGTGATCAGAATGAGGTCCCACATTGTGCTACTTTACATACAAACCCTGTGCTCAAAGACCCTGATCAGTAAATTGCTAGGTCCAGATGACATATGGTTAATTTGTGATATATCATCAATATATCAATCATATCATATCGATGTTCTTCCAAAATCTCACTACCTATGAATTTAGAAAGGAGAAGGGAACATTTTTCCTTATAACTAAGTTGCTTACCTGATTAATTTAAGCCAGTTGCATTTGCAGATACCTATGCGTGGCATATTAAATAGCTAACTTTCTGTTTAGGTCTTGCACCTCTGGGCTACACTGTTGGTCACTGCGTATATATGAGTCAGCACTGTGAGAGAGGTCCTAAATGAGCTTTGGTCACTTACAGCAGAACTGAACTATTATCTGATAAATCAAGCAAACAATGTGACTTTCATCTGCTTGAGATCTTTGACCTGATTAATATGACACATTATGATACCTATGAAAGAACATTTGAGATAACACTGCACAAGTTATAATTGATATGCATAGCTGTTTTTTGCAGTGGGTTACAAGAAGTTCATAGACTTGTAGAATCACAGAATCACCAAGGTTGGAAAAGACCTCCAAGATCATCCAGTCCAACCATACACCTATCATCAATATTTTCCACTAAACCATGTCCCTCAGTACAACATTTAAACGTTTCTTGAACACCTTCAGGGACAGTGATTCCACCACCTCCCTGGGAAGTCTGTTCCAGTCCCTGACAATCCTCCTGGAGAAGAAATTTTTCCTAATGTCCAAACTGAATCTCCCCTGGTGCAACTTGAAGCCATTTCCTCTAGTCCTACTGCTAGTTACCTGGGAAAAGAGTTCTCCTCCCCACAGCCTCCCTTCAGTTAGCTATGAAGAGCGATGAGGTCACTCCTGAGCCTCCTTCCCTCCAGACTGAACAATCCCAGTTCCCTCAGCTGCTCCTCATAAGACTCGTGCTCCAGACCCCTCACCTCAACCTCACCTCACTTAGTTGCCCTTCTCTGGACATGCTCCAGGGCCTTGATGTCTTTCCTGTACTGAGGGGCCCAAAAGTAAACACAGTACTTGAGGTGCACCCTCACCAGAGCTGAGTACAGAAGGATGATCACTTCCCTGCTCCTGCTGGCAACACTATTTCTGATACAAAAGTTACTCCTGAGAAAGGTGCGGCTAGGACCCAGCATATTTTTTCTGCTTCAATCTCATAAAAAAAAAGAGACAGAATTTTTCTCTCCTAGTTAGACACTTGAGCGGCAATGGCATTTGAGATGAGATTCCTGAAAAATGGAAGTGCTTTTGAAATTTATTTACAGCTTGAAGGTACATTAAATAGTTGCACTGAAAGTGTATTCTGGAAATAAAATCCTATTTCTTTAAAAATCTTCATTCAAGAAAACCAAAATTTTCATGGGAATAGATCATTTCTAGTCTCAGGGAATAAAAAACACACAAGAAAGACTTCAAACCCGAAACAAAGCTTTCTGTTTTTCAGCTCTGTTTGATTTAACTTCTTGTTTTTTGCTTTGATTAAAATTTTACATTTTTGAACTGGGGCTCTTTTCTGTGATAGGAATCTTTTGTTCCAGTATGGGATAGAACAAATGTAGAGATGCTTGAACATATTCCAATCTTCAGGTAGGAATATCTCTACCTGTATTTGGACAAAAGTATTCTCCAGAGTATATAATACTGGATAGAATAGGCACACCTTTTTTTCTCATACTGTGATGAAAATAAAATAGTATGACATACTTGAATATAAAAGATTCAAAGTTTCTAAACATATAGATGCTGAATGACATATAAATTCAAATGTGCAGTTTAAGAAGCAGCCAATGCTTCACAGAGCAGCCTGTACATCTGAGGCTGGACAGGAAGTCCCTACAACAGCAGAAGAAGCAAAGAAGATGTGAGAGGGCAATGTGTGGTGAGCTGTTGGGGGTGGTACTGACCACAGCTGATGTAGAGAAGCTGACTTTGTCTCAACATAAAGGAGATAGGAAGGCATGCACGTTTCCCTGCATTAGACAGACCAACAGAGAGCATACAACCCGAATAATTAGCAGGATTTCAAAGAGAGCATTGAGACTGAGCTGTCCCCAACCCACGTGCTCCTTTCCAGCAAGCAGGGAAGGCAACATGGTGATAGGGAGCAGAGAGACCAGCACTGGAGATTACACTGTGTATTGCAATCGTATTGTGCTCAATATAACTTACATCCGTATTTTCAGTATATTTTGTACTGCTCTGCTAAAACAAAAATCCCACCTAAAATCAAGTATCTTCAGATAAGTACCTTTTGTATTAATTATTATACCCTCTTAACGGGGAATATCTAAAAGAACCTTGTCAGAGATTATTGGGCTCTAAAATTACCAGCAGAGACGACAAGTAATAACCAGATAACCAGCCCCGGTACAAAAGCATCTTAACTACTTAGTACAGTAAAAGTAATATATTGAGCCACTATGCTTACTTTAAGTTCAAGAAAATGACCTCCAGCCATATTTTAACAATATATCACAGGTATAACAGACCCACTGTCAGTCCATTTAGTCCTGAGACCTTTCCCAAGTCCTTCCACTAAAGCATATTTCTCATCAAATGTTATAAGTTAGATTGCCTCTTCTGCTTCAATTTTTATACCCTTGTGCAGTTTCTTACTTGGAAGAGTGTTTTAATAAGGACCAAAATCAAGTAAATCCAAATATAAAATGTAAATCATATTGTGTATGTCTATGACAAAATTAAAATGTTTCTCTCTTCCCAATTATCAGTTCAGAATGCACATGAAAACTTGAGGACATACCTGCAAAAATACCAGCTAGCAAGAAAGAATGCATGTACATTTATCTTGTTAAGATGGTAGGAATCCTAACCCTGAATCAAAGCTTGCTCTAAATCAGGTGAAGTTTCAATCTTAACCATGTCTCCAGGAAATGACCCTTTGGGCCAGCGCTTGTTCTGAAGCACGGTGCCATCAGTCTGTTCACTGGGATGTCACACTGTCTTTAAAACGCTGAGTAGCACTCCTTCAGCTGTACTTGGAATCCACTCCAGTAAAACTTCATTCATCAGGGTAGTGGTCTTGCCATCAATACTGTTGTACTTACAGAAGTACAAAGACTTTCAGCAGATTTGTCTTCGTCTATCACTTACTCTGACCTCTTAGAGAGCCAAAAATACTCTTTCCAAGGTAGAAGATATACTCGAGCATTTCTGCTCATCCACTCTGGCTACAGTCATTATCATTCTTTCCATTAATTTCATTGAAAAAGAAAGGGATGTGACTAAACTTGACAGGTTTTCAGTTAGGATACAATACAAGGACACTTATGCAGCACAGATTCCTCAGGTTTGTTACACATATTTCGTAAGTGTCAGATTGAGCAGTAAGAGTACACCCTCAGTAAGTTAAAATTGCAGTTATAATGCTTGACTCATCATCGATATTAATTTTCCTCTTCTTTCTACTTTGCACTAAAGAAAATAATACATCTGAAGCATACACTTGAGAAAATAAGAACTCATGACACATACCTATATACATATTATTTATTAGGCTAGTCAACAAGCACCATATAAATGGCTGTACTGTATACATATGATATGAAGGCGGTTGATGTAGGATTCATAGCAAACATGATTGTAGGAGGCCACAGTTACTCAGATAAAGAGGGTGTAAACACTAAAAATATGGTTTATTATTATTATTATTATTACTTGTAATAGCCTCATACTTAAGCCTATAGCACTGATTCCTCCTTTCATTTCTTATAACCATTCATTATTAGATTTATTCCAGCCTTCTTCACAGATGGCACTGGAGAGGGATTTTCTTTTTTTTTTTTCTGAAACACTTGTGGGAGTGTGTATTCATTATTTAGGATCAGTTTAGCAACTATTTCTGTACTGAAACATTCACAGCATATTGAATGAGGGAGAAAGAAGGGAATGGCAGTCGTTGGTGAACCTCAGAACACAGCAGCTGGCAAATTTGATAATTTCTAAAATGGTGTTTAACCTTCTAAGCAGAAACACAACTGACATAGAAGTCTGGCAATGATCATCTGATTGACTAAGTTCGACCTTTTGGTTTTTTAGGATAACATACAGGACAGCATATCATGCAGAATCTCTTTATCTCAGTTGTATCAGTAACTTTCTTTCTAGGGTCTTATTTATTTAATCTCTTTCATTAAAATCATTTCTAAAACTGAGCTTTGCATCTCACATTGAGACAAATGTTTTCAAATTAGATATTACCATTTGCCACTGTTCTTTATTTTTTATGTGTATATGTTCATGTATTTATCATTTCATATTTTGTGTATAAACATACTTGGTGATTTTGTATTCCTCCTTTCGACATCTGCAAAAAGTTTTTGGCACTTTGGCTTATGAATCAGTGCAACAGATTTTAGTGCCATCAGACAGATAAGCATGTGCTGCAAAATTTTTTGTTTATGTTAAGATACTATTGCAACAAGAATTCCAGTCCTTGTCACTCTCTGTATCACTGTAAGAGAGAAGGGGAAGTTCTGGCAATACTTGTGGCCATGCTCTTCAAATACATTTTGGTCTGAGAAATTGCTTCAGAGGAGGATAAAGAATTCGATGCTCTATTTCCAATACGGCCTTAACTAACAAGCAAAAACAAATTCAATCAAAAGTGAGTAAGTTCATCGGAAAAATCACCTTGTGGCCACAATTGTTTCAAAGACTGAAAATTATGTTCAGCCATGAACTTAAGTACTCTATCTCAGATTCCTTTTAACACTATCATAGTCATGCTTATGGAGAGGATGCCCATATATTGCTGCATAACATAATCAAAGACCATAGTATAAAGTTTTGATCACCCTTCAAGTAACAAGGCAGGCATGTTTGTATCCACCTAGCACTCAAAACAGAGACAGTGTAAGATGAAAAAAAGGCACCAGCTGCGTTAATATACAGCTCCAATAACTGCTGGAGATAGCATCTACACTGTATAGATCACTTTTCTTTTTAATTAAATCAGAACTTGAAAGAGCAAGAAATGTTTTATTAAAGCTATTATTTCTATAAATCAAGTAGTCTGCAACAATCCTTGTTTCCATGGTGATATGCCTGTCATAAGGACATTAATTAGATGCAGCTGTTATCACGGGGGGGGGATACATGGACCACATACTGCAAACTACCTGTTTGAGGATACAGTGTGCTTTAAATCCCAAAGTTACTCAAGGAAGCTTTCCCATACTATGAAAATCTGAAAGTCATGGGGGTGCTCCCAACTTCTGCTTCTCAGCACATCTTTAGGATAGTTTATTGAGTTTTCTCAGTGTTTTCCCCTTACTTTCCTCTAGTTCCCACATTCTGATATCTGCTCTCTGCAGAAGCAAAATTGTCTTTAACTACTAGCCATGTTTCACCCACAGACGGAGTTACCTGATGGGCTCTCAGTCTCATATGTTGGACTTTTACTTTCAGATGCTTCCCTTTTGTATTCTCTTTTCAGCATCCTGAACTGGTACCCTTGCATGGTAAGAATTCTACATCTGTAGCTCACCTACATATTAGTACCTGAGCACAGGTTCATTAAGTACGTAGCATTCAGCAGAGTTAAGTACTAGCTCAAAGAATATGCAAAGACAAGATGTCTATCTCACAACGTCGTTTAAAACTTTGGTGTGAAAAACAGGGTGTGCGTTTATCTTCTGATAGCAAGGTCAAAATCTTCAGGTTTGAAATAAGGGCATCGTAGACTTTCTCTAGCACAAAATCAAGTACCTTTTCCTCATCTACACAGATTCAACTAATGAGAGCAAAGAATTAACACTGAAAGTTTCATCATACTTTCAAAACCATATCAGTCCTGTTATCTTGCGAGAATCACACATCACTATCACTGCAGTGACAATTTCAAACATTACCATAAAACAGAATAAGTACCATTTCACTGATTTATTCATCTTCCTTAGCATTTTATTTTTTTGTATAAGTTATATAAGCTGCCTATTTTAAAATGTTAACACAACTTCTTCCGATGTTATACTGCTCAGTATAATATCAGATATTTCACTGATAGCTACAGTACATTTTAGATGTGGCCTTCTGTGAGCATAAGGGCTTTCAATAACTATAAGGAATGGAATGTATTCACTTTATCTATCCATATATATATTCAGATATATCTACCATTTTAAATTGTTTAGCATTTCCACAAATACTCAAGTGATATCCTCTTCAACAGTATGTTTTTATGACTACTAGTTTTAATTGCTTTTTTTTAAACAAAAGTTACTACCTGCTCTTTTATTTATACAATACAGGATACAATGACCTCTGCAATGCAAGACCAGACAATCCAAGTGAGTATTTTATGATATTGTCTTCTGAAAAGCAGGTGTGCTATATTGCCACACAAACACATTGTAATGGAAACCATTGCTCATGTTCATAAACAGAAACACAAGCTAGTAAATAAATTCAATTATTGTGTGGGGCCTGCAACCCCAGCCTTTAATTTACTACACAAGTGACCTGCCAGTGAGCTGGAGAAACACTTCCATCAAATCAATTCATGTTAATAAGAAACAATGAGTTCCTTTGGAGAAGCCTCATTTTAAATGTTCTCAAGTTTTATCAATGAATCTTTCTTGGAATTACACAGGACCAAGAAATATGGTCTTCAGAAGACACTCTGAAGTTAAGCAATTTTAAAACATCAGGCAAGCATTCAAGTTAAATCTCAGAGGAATGCCACAATTATTATAATGCTCTATACTGAGAAGCAGAATAGAAAGGACAAAGACCCTTTTTCTCTCTCAGCTGAAAAACTGTTACAGAACATACAACTTTTACAGGAGATAAGGCAAGAATGTGACCAACTGTATTAGCAAACTACACTGAATTCCCTTTCTGTGAATGGACAACCTCAAGGCTACATGCTGTCTGCAGGAGTGCAACTGAGAGCAAGGCCATTTATATCTATCTGATTCTTTGACCCTTCCTTGGCCTTGTCTATGGCTTGCTGTAATTTATCCAAACCTCCAAGAATATTGGGCTAGACAAGGTAAGTGCAGCTCACATCTTTGGTCTCTCCTCTCCCTTGACACCGCACACCCCTTTCATCCAGCAGAGCTGTGCCGGTATCAGGGCTTCATTGCTTCCCTCCAACAGGATGCAAAATTCTAAAGAGAATTTATGTACAGAAGTGGAGAATACCCTCTCAGAAATATTTGATAATGATAAGAAAAGTTATTCCTGAAGAAATTCTGAGCCACAAAAGGTCATGATTTTGTTAGAGAAAAAAATAATCAATACATACACATTTGTGTTGAAAGACTAGGTGCTACTGTTGGCCTTTCTCTTCATTTATCATAAAATTGCCTAAGAATAATAATAGTAAACAAAATGCTATATCAATAAGGTTTTTTCAAAGTAACATGCAAATAAGGTTTTAAAATAAAGTTAATTTAATATTTGATTACATTATTTATTCATCATTATGACCCACCCTTGTGGGGAAACATTACCTCCTAGTTAATCAAAAATGACTTCCTCTTTGAATGCAAACCAAATTAGCACTCCAAAGGGACATTTCTTCTTTTCAGTATTTTTCCCTTTAACTTAATATTCTTTATGCTTACTTTTTAAAAACATTGCCAAGTTTTTATTTGCTTTTTTAAAGGAGAGAGTGAAGAGTGAGAATTTTGGCAATGTTGCTTTTGAGAAGCAGGATTATTATTGGAGTGGTAGCAATATGTGCCTCATTACTGATCTCAGGGTATGAAGATTTAATAACGTGAAGCCTTCTGAACATGAAGAACTCTTTCTTTTCTTCAATCAAGCATTTTTCTTAACGATAAGTAACACCTCTTTCTCTAAACTAACTGCTAATGCAGCCCATGTGACTCTCGCACACTCCACAAAAGAATGAAAACCAGAAAGCCTAAAAGACAAAACAAATGGAGAAAGAGGGCTGCTGTTAGCAGCAAGGGCAGGGCAGGGAATGGTTGCTCTTCCTAGAAAGAGACAGAAACTGCAGCTTTAGAAGGTGCCACAGGGAGGACTGGGAAAACCTGGATTTCCTCTCCTTAATGCAGGGAAGGTTGCAGGGGGTTGCTGGCTGCATCCAGCACACTAGGTGTTCACTGTGGCACATGGCAACCGTTCTGCAAGACCAGCTTTAGAGATTGCCAGATGCAGATTTCAACAATATTCAAATACGTACTTTTTTCTCTATCCTTACCATACATACATGACAGACTTCTGCTTTAGTAGAGTAATAAATGCTTGTAAAATGATTTCACTGCAAGCTTAACAAAAAGTGAATAGTGGCTTGCACTCCTTGTAGACAAAAGCTAATATGCATGTTCAGATCCTAAGTGAATTGTGAGACTGTTATCACAGTCTGTATTTTATAGACTGGGAAGCAAGAAAATATTCATTCCTTCACTGAGACATTTAAAGGATTTTGGTTGCTTAAGGATCTGAACAACCAATTCCCTAAACTGCAGTAAAATCCCTCCTGGTACTGCTTTTGTTTTGCTACTTTAATATTTATTAGCTGTTTTAATTGTTAGTGACAACTCGAGAACCTGTGTAGAAGACTGCTGTGGGTGATGAGATAAAGATCTATTAGATAAGGCCTTTTCTTACATGGTTACTTCATAAGTGACAATACAGGCAAATAATAAGATGGGATGCCAATTAACACCAAACTGTGGGTTTATTTTACAGTAAATTAATATTGTTTTATAACTCCTTAAGTCATGAGAAAACAAAAATAAAAATCTGAATTACCAAATAAAACATTTAAGTAGAACGCTAAATTCCCCACATAATTACCGTATGCAAAACATTACAGATCAGAGTACAGAGTCAAGTACATTTCCATGCCATTGACTTACACGCTATTGGACAACTTTCCAAATTCTTCATACAGCACTAGGCAGCTAACAAAGCAATTATTTCTTATTTATTTACTTACTATTGAAATTATGCCCACAATAAGCATTTTAAACCTGTCAGAAAACAGTATTTTTCTTTACAAACTGTAAAAAACTACCAGTTATTGTTCAACTGGCTTCAAAGTAAACAGATCTCACAACACAAAAACAAGTTTTTAAATGTATTAATGAAAATGCATGTGAAATATTTCATTTCTGAAACACATAATTTAAATATTTATATAGGCATCAACATACACAGTCTATTTGGAAATATGTCCTCAAATGTAACACTGTGCATATCCACCTCTGTTCTATCTTTCCACATACTAAAGCAACCATTGGGTTTTGGAACCCTTTGTACCTAAATGGCAATGTTGGATTCATACTTATGCAGCTGCCACTTATCTCTCTCAGCCACTGTTTTGCCAAGGCATAATTACACCCAGTACCTGAAGCCAACTGTAGTGTTCTGGAGCCCTGCCTGTTAAACCTTCTCCTCCCTGTTATTACAATTTGGGTTTAGTTACTTTCACCTCCTTCTGAACACGCAGTCAAACTGAGAACACGAGCAATGGATATCCTCTGATTTATTATAACCTCTTTTTGGAAAAAAAAAGTTCTACTTTTTATTGTACATTTTTTACAATTCCAAATTTCTAATATTTTTACTAATATATGATATCTATTATTTGACTGGCTGTCAAAGGAGGCACTTCTTACGTATGACTAACACAAACCAGAGGATTTAGTGCTGCAGGGCATAAGTGGAAGGAAATACTTGGGCAGTTTTTCAACTTATCCTGTTGCAGCTTTTTTAAAAAAATACATTTCTGGAGTTTACATTGTTCAAGATAGATTTGAACCCCACTGTCTTCCCATGCTTTACACCCCCATATAAAGATGATAGGGAAAACAGGCATTTTAATGAATGCCTTCAGACAAGAAAGATTTAGGTCTTTAGAGCACAACCCAAAATAAAGATGCTCACTGTGTACATATGGATATTTTTGTAAGTTTTGAATGGACAACTTTCCATTATGTTGTCTGGAACAAAAAATCAACTTTAATAGATTATGGGGAACATTGAAATGTTTCACTATCTGTTCAGAATTCTTTTCTGTAATTCCTAATTTGTAATGCTGAACCTTCTCACCAATTTATCTGTACTGTTCTCAAAACATGTTTACTTTTCAAACATCTTACTTTTCACTCCTAAAAGTAATTTACTCTTGAGATCACAGCTGGTACTTTTTTTTAGCTATAAATTACTAAACTTCGTAAGAATAATGGTACGTAAGCATCTCAGTGGGGTATTCATCCAAAAATGCATATGCTCTTAAATCTTAAGCAAATTATATTGTTAAATCTTCAACATGGAATAGCTTTTCTACATTCTCATCAACAAAGTTCACTAGCAAATTTACTGCCTCCACTTGATAATGTACATCATGTAGACAGATGCGTTAGTAATCTATAATCAAGCAGTCTGAATTGCAACCTGATCCAAAACAGTGCAAGTCATTTCTACATATTTTTCTCATTTCCTGTTTCCTATTACTTGCTGCTCATTTCTATTAGATTTTAGTGCTCTTGTATTAGGACTGAAGAGCAGAAACCCTAGAGATTTAGAAATACAGATTGGATTTTTATGATAGGTGACTTCTACATATCTGTTTGTCATTTGCTTTTATCTTCAATTCAGAAATATTATGTCAGAAATGTTTAAGAAAATAATTACCTGGACTGGATAAACACACTTCTGAATAGCAGATTATATTCCAAATCAACTCCAATATATCACATTTACAACCTCAAGAGGTGCTGGCAAAATAAACAAAAAGATAATTCCTGTTAAATTCCAAAAATGAAGCCTGAACATACACCTCTTCCAATTTTTTTTTTTTTCCAAATAGTAAAACAAGAAAGGTAAATTCTTCTTTCTTCTGTCTACAAAAAGTATTTTGCTTTTCCCTGTCACTGGTGATTGGCTTGGTTAATTTAGAAAATGACAGGTTCCCATGTCAGCATATTTGGTGGTTCTAGTACCAGAAGTTAAAATCTCCACTCATTCACATTCTTCTACTGAGGAACATCAAGGCCTTCCATGTCCTCTTAAGGAAGGATAGATGTGGCTTATCTTAACTTTTGTAACTGTTGCCTACACTTAAATTCTGACAATATGGATGCATAACGGCTCTCTATGTAAACTGATAATCCCAGAAATAAAAGTACTAGAGGACACATATACAACTGAACTGCTAGTAGGATATATGATTCTGAAAACGAGTTAGGGAGACATTTTCCAAACAGAAAAAGGAAAAAATAAAAATAAAAATAAAAAAGAAGCATGGTTTGAGGATGGTATCATTATTTTTCATGAGAGACATCACTCAGGCAAATTGGGTAGACTAGTAGTTACGCATTACTAGTCTTAGAGGCATGTTAAAGACTCGCTGACTGCATATTTCCATAATGCTTTGAAGTTAGTTGATACAAACTACCAAAAGAAGAGAATCCTAGGCTAAAATTTGTAGGAGATACCTCTGATCTGACTCTACAGTATACACAAAGAAGTCTGACACACACTTTGTATATGATGATGTATGGTGTTACATCCTTCAGTCTGACACTTGCAATTTTTTCTTAATATCATCTGGCTATTAGGCCAGCCGTTCTTCTGAACTGCTTTCACACTTAACATTTCTAAAATTCAGAATAAAAAAA
>JACDJE010000532.1:0-33858 GCA_016647715.1 Pavo muticus | reverse complement strand
AAAAAAAAAAAAAAAAAAAAAAAACCAACAAGAACAGAAGCAGAGAAAGACCTTCTTTCTCCATCATCTGTTAATGCAGTCAGGAGACTGCCCTGACACAGTCAGGTATGGAAAAGTTAGCCAAAAGGAATAAGCAGTATTTCAGGAAACGCTGTAGTAGTTAACATACAGTTTGTAAACTCCTTAAACTTCTGCAAATCTATTGCCTACATGGAATTCTCAAGGCAAAAGTGCCAAATGAGAATCTTTAGGGACTGGATAGCTTTATACAAAGCTTTACAATTTGTTGTGGCTGAATTGCACTGACTCTCCAAATATGCAATAGACTGGATCAATGCTACAGGGAATACTGGATAAATGTGACATTTTTCCACTCGATAAAAACAACAACCTTTCCTGGAGAAGTACCAGTAATAAGAAAAATGTCTTCCCTTTATTTCACTGCCTTTGCATGTACTTAAACCAAAACAGTCTGATACTCTGGTGTTTGTTTACTCTTCAAAAAAGATTGAGCTGCACTTCACTATGAACTATAAATAGTAAAGACACCTGGATATTAGCAAAGGGTAAAAAATGGGAATTGGGTATTTCTTTGTGACTGTGGATATTATATGCTGTTAACTATGTTTTGCTTTACCAAAAAGAATGTATCAACAGAAAAATCAGTGCTGACTCCCAGGATGAAAGTTGCTGGAGTTGTACATTCACAAATTCTCCTCTTCCTTCAAAAAAGCTGATCAGTATCTGAAGACAATTCTTTTGAACACACTTTATTATGTACCTTATGCTTCCACAATATGAGTCATATAAGATGAATGTAATTTTGAAGCAAATATAGCTAACGCTATATTAAACTAAAATCATCTTATAATAAATTAAGCATGAAAAAATAAAGCAGTTTACCAGAAAAACAAAGCAAAACAAAACAAAACTTTTTCTGTTCCCACTTTTAATTTTTAATCTGCAATCTGTTCTAAATCAAATGAAATCACCTGAGATTTTACAAACCTCACAATTTCAGGCCAAAGAGATCAATGGGGGGAAAACAGGGAAAGAAAAAACAGAATCCCTTATTTCAGAAAATAAATTGGCACTTTAAAACTGTCTGATTTTCAGGAAGAAAAAGACCTCTCAAAATGATATCTAATGCTGCAATTCCTAAGCAGTCTGAGTTTTAATCTTATGAGTGAGTGAATTTCTGGTTTGGGCAGTGGACTTATCCCCCGTTCCACACCTCCATCCTCTTTCACTGGCAAAAACATCTCACCCATGTGCTTTTCACTGTTCTAACTTGTCACACCTATTCCGAAGTCCCCTCTTAGAATGACACCTCATGCAGCAACACTTTAGGAGGTAGCAACAATATTTGTTGTAATGTTCTCACTTTTGTCCCACGTAAAAGAATGGTATAGGCTGATCCAGCTCCATGCTGATCCAGGCAGGTAAGGGCTGAAATAGAGTTGGACCATCATGATTACAGCAAAACAGTGTCTAAGAACTCAGAATTGTATTTTTCTTTCAGTCCAGACTGTATGAGTAGCTTTAGTACAGCAGAAACTTCAAGTGAAATGCATACATACGTGCATATACATAATAGAATATTCCAACTCCTGACTCAACATAAAATCACCCAAAAAACCAAACTATATGTCTGAGAGTATTGTCCAGATGCTTTCTGAGCTTCAGCAAGCTCAGTCCCATGACCACCGCCTTGGGGAGCCTGCTCCAGTGCCCAACCACCCCCTCAGTGAAGAATCTTTTCCTGATATCCAGCCTGACCCTCCCTTATTGCAGCTCTATGTCATTCCCATGGTGGTATTGCTGTCACCAGAGAAAGGAAATTAGTGCCTGCTCCTCTGCTCCCCCTCGTGAAGAAACCATAGGGGACAAGGTATCCCCTCAGTCTTCTCTTCTTTGGGCTGAAAAGAACTAAGAGATTTCAGCCACTCCTCATATGTATTCCATATACGTAGGACCAACAGGATATAGGACACACCTAAGGTTAATAACAAATCTGAACCATCCAAGATTATAATACTACTTCCGAGGTTTCCAAAATACCAAAATAAGTCCCCCTGTAACATTTTTCATTGCATCGTAGTTTACTGTGCTAACAGAACTCTAGGCTACTACATGGCTGACGTTTTATGAACACAACCAGACTTTATATCTTGTGTTAATTCTTAATGCCTACATGTATTGAATTCATACTGTAGCCTTCAAAGTTTGAAATGAGACCTGCAGAGCAAGGACAGTATACCTCATCCAGGATATCTGTAAGGAATACGATAGTGTAATTATTTTGAGTGGAAAAGTTACTATCAGAACTAATAGGAGCAAAATAATGTCTAAATAATGAAAAAAATATCCATGCCATTGCCTTAATGAACATCTCAAGTGGCATAAATGTGTTTATTTTTACCTAGAAGAACTGCTGCTGCTTCATGTAGGAAATTTCTAACTGACTTTGAATAATAAGTACCATGTGAACACAGAAGCTGTGCAAGGCTTTATGGAGTGCTGAACACTACGACATAAACTTCTGACATTTACAGAAGCCTTAGCAATCCTTTAGAGTGCTGGATGAGAGAAAAACAAACAAACGACATGGCCAGAAGAGAAATGGGATTTTCAGATTGCTTGTATTTTGCTGTATTCTTTGTCTGCCCCTGGTTCATGACCAAGCTCTGACAGACTGCACTTTTAAAAACTAAGCTCACCTCCTTATATGAAATGTGCACAAGCTGAATGTTTGCCCTGAAAGCCTAACTGCTCCTTAGCTTCCAATTTTCAAAATAGAAGATATGATTTTAAGCAAATGTTTCAGTTGCTACTATTAAGATGGAACAATTCACAAAGTTATACAAAGTGACAGTTTTGACAAATTCCACTAATTAGTACACCGTGTTCTAGGTTTTTCACTGGTCTCGGATAACTACTAGGAAAACATTACAAATAAATGGAGACTAGGTCTCCATGAGAGGGAGTTTTGAGCTGCTGAATTATAGAAATGAAACTATCTGAAGACATGTTCCAGGAACATACAAATTGGCATGCTGACAGACACCACTGATTATAATACAAAAGGCTAAATTGTAAGTAAACTTTTTTTGCATAAAGTTCTGAATTAATATTAGGATCAGACAAAATAACACTCATGTCATAACAGGAACTTAAATGGCAATACAATTCTTCTTTAATCAGCCCAGACATATTTCAGCAGTCTTTAAGGGTTTTTCTTAGGTACACAGAGTGAGATACCACCTACAATCAGAAAGTAATATGAGAGCTTTTTGTTTGTTTGTTTTTAAGTATGCAAAAATACCTAGATTTCCTCTGCAAGGAGTATTTTAAATTTTAATGGAAAAGGATAGAAAGACTTGTGGAAAAACCTGCAAGGAAATACTTATCTTGACACCTGGCCCTTTCAACTTAGGAGCAAATAGGCAAATACATTCTAGCTAACTGGACTGTATTTTATCCACAGACACTGCAAGCCAGCAGTCACCATGCTAGGAAGATTCCTAGAGGAAATCTGTAATACTCTTCATATTGGACTGAGAAACAGAACTCCTGCAGAAGACTTGTCCTTCGTAACTCAAAGCACAATGTAGGCTGCCCAGATGACTACTTGATGGAGGTTTGTTATGACTGGGGCAGGACATATGCAAAGCACGCTGGAATTAGACCGAGGAAAAAAAGAAAAAGAGAGAGACATAATGTGAGAGGGAAAACTGTAAAAACCATATCAAAGTTTTGGAGAGAAAGTGCTGGCTTTGTATTCTTGACTATATAGAGAATGAAATACAACATAACAGAATATAATAAATGATAATTTCAGCCTGGAAGAATATTAATTTACTTATTTCTAGCCTATGCTAAGGAAACAGAAAATAGCAGACCCTTCTGACAACTGGAATATGAATTATTATCTATATAGATGATTTAGCCAAGGTGAGATAAATAGGCTGTCAAAAGAAAAAGAGGACAAATTAAGTTTCTGAGAGGAAAAAGCCCCACAAATCATGTCTCATCCCTTGAAAATGAGGACTTCCATAAAGCTATTGTTTTACACATTAAAAAAATGAGGATATCAGGATAACCTATCATGTGTTGCCTTTCAATAAGAAAAAAAAAAAGTGCATTGTGAGAGGTGTCAGGGAAAGTAGATGGGAATGCAAAGCTGTAGTCCGCCCAGAGAGGCCGGAGGGAGCAGTGAGCATGAATGAGTGCTTCCTAACCACTTGCACTGTGATGGGAGCTCTTCAGGACCACCATACTTGCGTGCAGAGGGAAGAAATCAGCTTTTCATTTCTCACCAAAGTTTCAAGTCTACTTGAAGAAAAAAAAAACAAAAACAAAAAACACAGTTCTATTGCTTCTGAGTCTTGTGCCTTGTTATAACACCAACTCTGAGATTTTCTTTGTTCATTTTCCTTTAGGTGCAGAACGCTGCCATTTCCACTGAAATATCATACCTCTTCTATGTAAACTGTGAGGCAAAGTACAGAGAGCTTTTGCAAACACCAAGTAGCCACTGGACACAGCAGAGGATAACTCCTTAAAGACAGACTTGAATGTTCAGATTGGTTTGGGGCATAAATGAGCAAGCTGGTGGAGGAATAAAAGTACAGGTATATAATTCATCTCCTCAGTCTGCAACAGAGAATTGGGACTAATATTAGCCACAGCATTTCTGTGTTATTGTTCAGCTATTTGAAAGAAAATCACCTGTTTCTATCTATGCGTCTTATTAATGTTTAATGTCATTACTTGATATGCTGATTAATGAAAGCATTAAGCTCGAAAGATGTAAGTAGTAATAAAACACTTTTTATTAAAGGGAAAGAACAATAGTTTCACATTTACTAGACATGTTTCCCATTTGAGGAAGAGTCCCATAGCCACCCTACTGAAATAAGAAGGGTTTATATTATATTTTCTCATGAGAAAACACTATTTTAGCTAATGATAGTGAACTAGAAGGCTGATCCAAGATCTTAACATCAATTTTTATTTTGCAGCTGCAAGACATCCAGGGAATTCATTGTCATTGGGTTATGTTTGGTGACTGGAGTTTAAGAAGGCTGGAGAACATTATGATCATAAATAACATATACTTGCAAACAAAAAATGTTTAACCAGATCTCATGCTAAAGCTTATTTTAAGATTTCCCTTTAGAATTTCTTTTTTCCTTAGGCAGACCATAGCTGGAAAGGAATGTATGTGTTGTTATGACATCTGTTTGCACAACAGGTTAAGCTGAAATTTTAACGCTTTCAATGCCTTGTCTCAAAATTGAAATTCAAGTCACACTGTGCATTATTGCTTCTGTTTCCATGGAGTATTCTGAAACAGTAGCACTACTGTAAGTGACATGGATAAATGCAGAGAAGAAGGTGCCTGTACTTTCAAAAAATGTGCATGTTACAGAGAAATACCACAGTAGGAAAAACAAACAAACAAAAACAAAGAACAACACATAACTGACCTGCAGGTTAGTTATCCTACTGAAGTAGAGACTCTGCACACTGGAGCAGTGCATCCCTTCTTTTAAAATAAACATTTTAAAACAAGTGATCCACCTTAGGCCCAGCAGATTCAATATTGTTTGCTTTTGTCACACTTTCTTATAAGTTACACTATATAAATTACTCTGGAGTCAGTACCTATAGAGGTGATAGAACAGAGATGCTTTTCTAGACTGAAATATAGCTATCAAAAAACAACCATTTAAGTAGATGGGCACGATCAGCTCAAATAGATGATCTGTGCAGACACCACTGAACAACACACTATGATTAGACAATGTTCTTCTTCCTCTCTTTTCCCCCCATATCTTTAATCCTCCATGTCACACTTTTTTTCTTGTGCTTCAGGAAATGTTGAGCAATATTTTAGCCTATGAACATTTTTTCAGTTTTTGTGGTATGATTTTAATTATTTGTGTGACTAAAATCCTGAAGTTTAGGAGCTGATGCTTGCATGCACCACAGGAATGTCTACCTGACCAGGGAGAATATATGCTTGTGTCCAGCAGTGTAAATGCTTATTCCTAAATTAAGTAGGGCTACTCTGACAGTAAATATGAATACAGAATGTCTGAAGGTCTTTAATGTCTCCACTTGCTATTTTTATACGATTGTTTATCAGATATGTTAAGTATTTGGAGCTGATTTGCATTTCTATTTTCATTTGTCATGCAAAGGCTTTCTTTCTTCCTTTCAAAATCAACTGCATTTAATACTCCTTCCTTCCTTCTCACAATAGGAGTTGTTTGCCTTTCCTCAGGCACTTGTCAGATTCTGGAAAGACAGGCAAGCTACTAAGTCATTGTTAGCAGCTGAAGTTGTGCACTGCTTTGTTGTGTCAAATTATTTAGCTTTTTCTTCTAATCATACAGAATTCCAAGTGCTACAAAGACCACATAATCTCAGAAAGGGACTAGAGAAAACAGCTATTTCCAGGTTTATCAAGTCACATTTTTCTGTTCTACCACCATTGGTCTCTCATGGAAATGAAACACAATGAAGGAAAGGACTCCATGTGCCCCACATATTATTGCAACAAAATAAAACAATTAACCTATCCTACCAACCTCACATCTCTTGCAAAATAATGTGCAGAGGTAAGCCACTAGTTACACAGTACAGTATTTGCAGCAATTCACTTTAAACAGAGAAGCCAAAGGAAAGGATTTTCTCTGTCTAAACTCCTCTGTAATTGCATGCATTTTTAAAATCCTCTTTGCTGTTCCCTTTGTCTGTTTGCACTTCTCTTTGCAGTTGTTTGCTAGGAAAGTGAGAACATGTTCAGATAATCAAGTAAAATACAGAACAAACAAAGGTTTTAAGGTTCTAGAGCTTTCGTAAAACATCTGGTTTTTTGTCTATTTATTTTAATATCTGGGTTTATGCACTTCCTTGTTTCAGTCAGGAAGATAGCAGACATGCTCTGAATCAAAGTACTCTTCTTGCACTGTCTCTAAAATCAGCTGTAAATGAACTGTAGCCCAGAGGAATTCTCATGGGAGCCTGTGCTTTCTGCTGCCATGAGAAGAACGAAAGAGAAAGGAAAACGTAAAAAACTAGAAGAAAAAGGAAGGCTAAGCCAAACCACCTTGTAGGTAGCTTCTAGGAAGTATGTTTTCCTTTTCAGAAAGTATAATGAGGCAGTGTTAGGAAAGAAGCCAGACATACTGAAGAGCTGGCATTACACAGACCCAAAACGCAGCAGGAGGTTACTTAGCACTACTAATATGCCAAAATAGCAGACCTGCTCTTCAGACCTAATATATATGCGCAATGTTTCAATTCCTGAGCCTTCTGTTTTTAAAACTGTACTTGAATTTCAAGTTCTAAGGCTGACCTTTAGACTTATATCCTTTACATGGTCCAACTCCTTCAGTCACTCAGAATATTAATGTTTGTTTATCTGACAATGCCTGCTAACATGTAAGGAAATATCTTACCATGACTACTTTAAAATGGCCACAGGCTGGATGTTAAATAATAATGTTAATCTGCAATGAATTTTCAGATGGTTCTCACGTTCTCCCCACAAACTGAACCTGCTCTACTCTTTGGCCGGCACTTCAAGCCAGCAGGCCCAGCCCCCAGTCGCTCATGAAGACCTTGGCCCTCAGCAGCTTCTAGGGCACAGTACTAAGCCTGACTTCTTCCTCTGTCTCTGGAAAGTAGCGAGTGAGATGTATGCTGTACAGATGTGCAATATTTCCTTCTATGTTTCCATCACGTAGTTTTGAACACCAAAGAAAGAACAAGTCTCAAAACTGCAAGATCTAAAATAGTAGATGTAACACCCTCATTTGCACAAACCCATGGTACCAATGTTGGAGGCCCACAGAGCCTTCTACCACAAGCTAACAGCTTTCTGCACTAACTAGCAGCACTGTTTGCCACTGAGACATTAATTCCTTGTTCTTTGATTTTCTTTGTTCTATCATGATCACCTTTTTGGAACCAGCAGAGAGAAAAGCTAAACAAAAGCTAAAATAAATCAAGAGGTTTCCCCAAGGTTTGTTCCTTCAAAAATAAACTACTTTGTGACCAGGCAGAGACTTCTGTCAGTCCTCACACTGGAGAAAGAGTTTTGGGATTCTGAAATATACAAACATAGGTCAGCTCTTATTCTCAGTTTGACACTTTTATAGCTACAGAATGGAAAGAGAAGGGGGTCTCTGACAATACTATCAAAACGTACCAGAATTTCATTTCAGTAAGACTTGTAGAAAAAATATGAATGTAAGTCTTCCAAAAAATTGTATTTCATTCTATGACAGCTGCCCTTCATCCTGACTTTTCCACTCTGAAGATTAGCAGACAGACCTAAATAAGGAAAAATGAGCTATTCTTCTCCAAACACACCATGCCACGTGAGGCATGGAAGTTAGCTGATACAATCTGGAGAAGTATATTCATTCTAGACAAAATATTGCCACTACATAAAATTCATGACATCAAAGTCATATTTAATTTGATTTTTAAAAAAAGGGCACGGATATGTTTTGAGTTTTGCTTAAACAATATCCCTATTACCAAGATCCAATAAAAAATATCCAAAAGAAAAAGGAGAAAATATTATGCAAAGTGGTGCTTCTTAACTGGTTAGAAACCTTGCCCAAACAAGTTCACAGTTACCTCAAGTCATAGCAGAGAAGCGTATTTCTCACGTTACTGCCAACCAGCCAAAATGGAACACTACACTGTCTGTCCTTATTGTCACAGATTACTCTAGAAATGGAGTTCTTCACCAGAGCTGAACCTCAGCTTGTGACATTGCTCATGAATTGGTTATTTTTACACCAACCTCCTTCTTTCCAACAATTGTGTAAAATATATCAAGACACCCCAAAAAACATGTCCTCTACACAAGCAAAATTAAGTATCAGTCACATCCTTTGGAAAACTAAAAGCTAATGAAGAGAGTTTTTTTTTTCAACAAAAGTTACTTCAGAAAAGAAGAAAAAAATAACTCCGGGGAAAAAAAAAAAACAAAAAAAAAACACAACAAACAAGAGGTGTTGGCTGACAAGCAATGAGGTTATTAGCAACAGAATCAGAAACACTCATGGTAAAAAAGAAAGAAGATAAATTAAACATTCATATTTTATCTCAATTTCTGAAATATATGTTCTTAAGCCTACTTTGAAGTATGTGATTAAATTCTGCAAAACCTTTTTATCTTCCCTTGATTGCTAAAGTTTGCTATCAGTGCAGAGCATGTAGCTGGTACTGTGTATCATCAAACTCGTTTCTTTATCTTCAAAAGTAACACCTAAACTTGTTATGAATAAACATAAACAGGGTGCCTGTTCCTCGTTTATTAAATATAAGCTGTAATAGAGAGAGCGAGCACATACTTCCTAGCAGAGAAGCAATGGTAAATTTGTTCTCAGCTCAAGAAAAAACATAGGCTATTGAATTTGGGGCAGGTAGAGGAATACGTGGTGTGAGCTCAGGAGTGACCACGGTTTGAAAAGAGAAGATATGCACAGGACTCCATGAAGTCTTACAACAACAATTCGACACTTATTTTTTGTCTGCATTATCTGGTGGCCTTTCCTTCAGGATATAACAAACATTGAATGGTTATGGTCCTTCAACCAGTTGACTTCCTCTGTCACTTCAACTTTACAAGAAGTTATGACTCTGAGGGTAAGTACAAGACGCAAGGGAAATTTAGCTGAAAAAAATAAGCAAATAAGAAAGTCTCATAAGACCCATCAAAAATATTCCAATATAATGGAACGTAAATGTATCAATAAAGTATAATGAACAATCTGACATTACCGGCATAACTGTGTAATTTACAGAGTTGCCATAAGATAATAGTTTGAAGAGTCTGCCAAAAGACTGGTAATTTGCATATAATTGTCAATAATGCTTTCCGATTTACTAGATGGAGTTTTTGTTTTTCACAGAATAGAGTTATTGGAATTCAATTTGCAGTCTCTGTTTTTATGACTTTTCTATACAGTACTGTATTACTTAGAAATAAAAAGGGAATTTTAGATGCAGTTTTTTATCTCCTGCCCTAAGGCAAAAAAATACCAATCATCTTTTCACTAGAAGTTAATAAGTAAACAAAATAACACACACAAAAAAAAGGAAAAAATAAACTTCTGGTTTCAGTTTATCTCTTTGCAAACATTTATCAAATTATAGTTTCACTGAAATGAACATCCTGATATATTTCAGAGCAAAGTCAGAATTCAAATTTGATGCACTAATTTTATCATCGTTTTGAACTATATCTCAGAATGGTTACTTTTACAATAGCAGATTTTGAAGTGAATAGGATGTTGTTAGAAGCATATCTACATTTAATATCATACTTGATATGGAATAGTGATTTATAGTATCATGAACTCTACTCTTTCTTTGCAGGAGTATGATTAGAGATGAAATCCTCATCCTACTGAAATCTTTGGCAATCCTCCCTCTGACTATAATGCAGCCAGGATTTCAATATAAGTTTGTTCTTACAGACGAAGTTGTATAGTTATGATAATATTTGTATAGATAAAATATTTATGAAATACATAATTGCTATTTGAAGGTGGCAAAAAATATTTAAAACTAATTATCCACTATCTCCTCAGTTGTCTCAAACAAAGTGTAAAGTAAGATTTTTTTGTCCTTTTTCATGCATTGTGACAAAGTAAACAATAAAAATAACACTCAAAATAAATATCAATTGATTCTTTACATATGCACACAGTTACAAATCCATGCTTCTTTTCTCATGTGAGAATAAGTTTTGATTTTGTGCACTGGTGCTTACTTGTGTGCAATTAAGTATGTAAATTTGACAACTTCACCTATAAATGATTTAATAGATATCTCTGCAACACTTTGTGTACATATACTTTCTTGACAGTTTGAGACTAAATGAAAAATGCATGCAAATGAGGCTCCCATCTTTGTGTGTAAATTTAGGCTTCCAAAGCATCTAAAGCCTCAGGCAAACCATGTGATAATCTAGGACTGTTTAGTACTGTTTGGATTCTTCCAAGCATCAGATATTTTCTTTAACTTTAAAATACATTTTTCAGTACACCCTTTACTTTTATTCTAATTTATTTTCTTCAAGACAAGATTTGACGTTTGAGGACAGCCATGTCACTGAGATTACACTTCTGACTCTATAGATGAAACTGTGTAAACACTGAAACTGTGTACAAATCCAGGCTTGAGAGATGTAGTCAGGTATCAGAAATCTTTGAGCGCTCATCCTGACATAACATGACCATGCAATACCTTTGCAGTTGCCAGCCAAGTGCACTGGCAGTTATATGGCCTCCTCAAATCTTACAGCACAGTATAGGATGATCCCTCACTAACTTGTGGACACAAGCTGCAACAGAGGTCAAGTTTCTCTCCATCTTTTTAAGATGTGCTGAGTTTCAGTTCTGAATAGAAAGATTTAATAACAGTATGAGCATTTAACTAGATAAAACTACTAGAAGGATAACTTTGAAAATATAATCCTTAGCTCTTAATCAAGTTTTTACCTTATTTACTATTCTTCCACTTAAAACGAAAGCATGAAACTAGGCCCTGCTGAAAAATTACAATTGTATGTTACCTTTATAAATAATACCTCCATGCACATGAGGGCTTTAATATGCCAACTGTAACTCAAATTATGTCTTTTATCATGTACCATATGCATGCTGCAGAAAACAGTTCACAAGCAGAGCTCTGTGTGACACATATGATATATGAAGCCTTCTCTGGAATGGAATATGTGCCATATATCATGATACTGAAATATGGTTTTTTTACTGCATAAATAATCCACTTAAATTTTGTTTATCTTTCACGACACATTAGGTGCCCATTGGGCATCAAGTATTAAAAGCATAATAATGTTTAGATTTTTTTCCAAGGACTAGCCCATTAGCTGTAGTACCAGTCAGTTCTGTGAAAGCTTTTGTGAACCCTGGATGAATTCAGTAATCACTCAATGATTAACAATAGGATTTCTTTCCATAAAATTCAAAATATTCCATTCCGAGATTGCTTAGAAAAATATACACACTTTTCATTTCAAAATATTGAAATATATTTTCAATTCATTCAGCCATTATTAAAAAGAGAGGGCAAGAGAAAGCTGTGCACAGGAATGGACTAAATGACTTACTTAGAAACAATGTACTGTGATGGTATGCTTCTCTCTCTCCTCCCACAAGTTTTCTCTTTAATATGGTCACTGAATAAAAGAATTCTGCCTGAGGGTAGGAAGGCCCTACAGAGGGATCTGGACAGGCTGGATAGCTGGGCTGAGGCCAGTGAGATGAAGTTCAATAAGACCAAGTGCTGGGCCCTGCAGTTTGGTCACAACAACCCCAGGCAATGCTACAGGCTTGGGACAGAGTGGCTGGAACAATGTGTAGAAGAAATGGACCTGGGGGTGTTAGTCAATGCTCGGCTGAACATGAGCTAGCAGTGTGCCCAGCTGGCCAAGAAGGCCAATGGTATCCTGGCTCATATCAGAGAGAGCGTTGCCAGCAGGAGCAGGGAAGTGACTGTCCCCCCTGTACTCAGCTCTGGTGAGACCACACGTTAAGTACTGTGTTCATTTTTGGGCACCTCATTACAAGAAAGACATCGAGGGCCTGGAGTGTGTTCAGAGAAGGGCAACAAAGCTGATGAGGGATATGGAGCATGTTGACGTTATAGTAATACAACAGGAGCACAAGTCTTATGAGAAGCAGCTGAGGGAACTGGGATTATTTAATCCAGAGTGACTTTATCACTCTCTACAACTGCCTGAAAGGAGTTTGTGGCAAGGTGGGGGTCGGCCTCTTCTCCCACATAACTAGAGATAGGATGAGAGGGAATGGCCTCAAGCTGCACAAGGGGAGGTTCAGGTTGGATATTAGGAAAAATTTCTTCTCTGAAAGAGTGGTCAGGTGCTGGAATGGACTGCCCATGGAGGCAGTGGAGTCATCAACCCTGGAGGTGTTCAAGAATCATTAAGATGTTGTACTAAGGGACATGGTTTAGTGGGAAAATGTTGGTGGCAAGTGGATGGTTGGACTAGATGATGTTGGAGGTCTTTTCCAACCTTACTCATTCTATGATTCTACAAATCATGACTCAGAAAGCTACTGCCCTTGTCTGCTCTTCTGGGACATCAAATCCCTTGCTGCTATTTTTCACTGCTATTAGCCTCTTCTCTTCAGATGAGATTGACATCTTCCTCTCTTAACAGGGCCTTGTGATAGTCCACACTCCAACTCCTCAGGCCTGTTGCTCAGCCCAGCCAGTGATGACATGTCCCTGGCAGTTCAAGCTTTTTCTCATGTTACTGCATTCCTCAAGGGAGCTCTTCAATGATTTCTACTTTCCCCGCTTCCCTTCTATAAGTATACCCTTTTGTTTAATGTGTTCTTTTCTGAATGTATGTAGTACAGGAGAAGTGAATGGCATGAGATCAAACAAGAGCAAAAATAACACAGTAGAAAATCCAAAAGCTAGTTAAGCTCAAGAGGGAGATAAAAGGAGTACTTTTGGTAAACTGTACCAGCTTTACAACTTCAGCCTCACTCCCACAATCAGTCAGGTGGTGTTTGCACACCCGACAGCTGCACTGCGACAAAGATGCGTCAGAGATCAGCAAGAGAGCAAAGCTTTTGTGGGAGCACTGGGTGAGAGGGCTCAGGGAGGACACTGGCTTCCAGAATATAGAAGTCACAGTAAGAACTGGGTAAGATGATGACTACAGGGAGTGTCCACTTCGGGATTTCTTATCCAGTTTAGTCAGAATTTTCCAATAAAAATGCAGTTTTTTAAGAGCTGCAGTTTCTTAATAAAAGCATCCTCTATTTCAGGTTTATATTTTTAATGAATTTCTATCGCAAAACAACACTTGAGAAAGAGCAAGTGTCACTGTTATAGTTTTGTTGCAGTGTACCAGTTTTTGGTCCCACTTTTGTTAATTAAATTACTTTTACTGTGAAGAACTGGTTGAGATTCCACAGCGATACCTCTATCACAGTGCTTGTCCTTTTTGCCTTCTAACATATCCAGTACCAAATGCTGTGATTTTAAGTCTATTTATCCATGTCTTCAAAAAGGTTTTTGTAGAATTTCAAACACTTTAAAGCACACTGAAATATTGAACTTTACCTGGGTATTCCTTCAGATGTTTTAGTTCTTTTCCATAATGTCATCTAAATGAAACCTGCTCAAAAGACTTTCTCATCACTGTAAGCTTCCAAGATGAAGTTTTGTACCCAGTTATTCTTTTCTTCTTAAAAGATGATTTTCAGTTTTGTTTAAAAGATTAACTCTAGAAATTCTCATGTATAACAGATAGGTATCAACAGGTTGAGATTCAAAGGTTCAGATTATGATAAAAGTGATCTCCGTGTAATGACATACAGTAAAGCAAATGTGAGAAATATGCAGTTACTGATGACCTCATTTCTGCAAATAAAGACTGGCAACTCAAAGTTATTAATAATAGCTACTAATAACGAAACACTGCTAATGGGAGAGTTGGCAGTGACAAAGAAGTCAGAAATCCGGAAGAGGTTTTGTTTTAATTTGATTTTAGCATATTTTCAGTACTGTATGATAAAACAAGAATGAATTTTACCTAATGGATAAAATAAAATCCTAATTATGGAGCAAATTGTTTTGGTTAAGTAATACATGGCTTGAGGAATTTTTAAGTTTCAAAAGGAGAAACTCGGGTAACCAGCTGGAAAGGAAAACCACATAAGAGTTCAAGTCTCCAAATACAGCAGAAGGCAAAAGTTTTCCAAGGCAAAGATTAAAATCTTGCTAGGAATTTGAAGCATGAGTTACAGGACAAAACATGAATGGAAAGACATCAACTGCAGAAGGATATAAAAAATATTTCAAAAACAAGCTTGTATTTTGGAAATCTCGATGTATAGAGATCAACTGAGAATTATCTGAATTGAAGCTGAGCTGTAACTCTGAAGGGAGATTTAACAAACAGGAAAAGTTTTCTAAGCCGTAAAAGATGAAGGATGAAAAAAGAAATCTGATTTTCAGTGAAGTTCAGCCAAAGTCAACTTATTTATAGTCCTCAAATTAAAAATACTGTTTCTATGTTTATTGACAACATTAGTTCTTAACAAAAGATTTAATATATGGAATGTATTAAAAATAATATTAGGATTAAGAAGCGTAAAAGGAAATTTTAACAGCTAATGGAAAGCAAAACTATCAAGATCATAAAGGCCTTGGGCTGGGAAATTCAAACTGTCGCTGCAGATGCAATATAAAGAAAAACGGCACATGGGAAAAAGACTTTAAAACTGCTATCAAAGCAAGACTATATTTATGAATACAGAAAAAACAACATTGTATCTGCATTTAAGAAAGGGGAAAATGAAATGAGAACACATAAAAACATGCTAGTCTGAATGTAATTGTTATTATCAGCTTCAAAAGAACTTTCAAAAGAATTGTTTTAATGGGAATCAAGATGTCTGATTAAAGATGAGCACTGGGACCACAGTGAACTTTACCACAAAAAAAATCTAGTGCATTGGAAATTTGTGGATAGTGAAGTTCTCTATCTCTCTGTTTTGAACGTCTGTTTTCTTCTTGCTAATAATCTTGCACACTAATGTTTATATGCTTTTGTTAGGGGTATGAAGCTTAGAACAATTATCAGTAGAGAAGAAGATACAAATATGACACACAGTAATGAATGGCATTGCAGGACAATCAATATACAATGAACTTAATTTACAAATTCATAAATTAGGTTTATTCATGGATAATAGCACATTTTTCTGCAAGAGTGAGTCAGCATGATAAAATATTAACGTTGGGTGCAATATCTGATAGAACAGGTGGTGATGAGCTCTGGCTCTGGATAAGAAGGCTCTTCATGGAGTCAATGGGCACAGGTATGCCACAGGTCAGTTTCCAGCACACACTTCCTAAACCACCAGCTGCAGCCTGCTGATGTCTCTAGAAAACAGGTTTCTCCTGCTGTCATTTGCCACTTTTATTTTTTTATTTTTTCCTTCCGTCTTCTACTTCAAATAGAGCCATATATAATCCTCTTATTTTTTTGCCTGCTCATAAGTCCAGGCCTACCTGCACAGCATACCTTGGCCACTAGCCACTGAGATGACAGAAATCTCTCAACATCCGCAAGAACAGTTAAAAACACTTCTCTTGCATCTGGTATCTAGCATTTCAATGACTTTACAGAACTAGCAATATTTGTAGAGATGAATTAGAAATTAGTATCTAGTGGCATTATTATTTTCAGAAGCTCAAAACCAAAGCAATTCTAAATTCTCATTTTCAAGGACTTCTGCCAAAATGGTGATAAAGCTCTGTGTCACAACTCCTTCATGTGTCATTCCAGTCATTTAAGAACAGTCTGCTTCTCTGTCTGAAATTCCTGGTGACTACAGAATTCTTGCACTATGGATCCAATGAGACTACTGGCACACAGCACCTGACAATCTACAAAAGTCCCATCCTTCATGACTTGCTGGCCCAGCGGAGGGAACTACAGTGCTGCTTATTTCAGGTACCAGTAACCTCCTCCTCCTGGTAGCCTTATCATGCCTGCTCCTCACACCGGCTGCCACCTGCTCCACAGACATCGACATGCAGCCTGAACTCTAACTGTATGTCTGGCTTGTGGATGCACAGAAATTCCTTGCACCTATGTCCAAATTTAACCATTTCATTGCTTTCTCTGCAGGATTTGCATCTCTCCTCCTGAAGCTGGATCTCAAGCTCAGTGCAAGAATCACTCTGATGTTGTCTTCACCATAGCTCTAGCACAAGATTAGTCAATTTACTGCATGCCTACACACCACTTCAGAGGGGATAATTCCTTTTAAACAGAATTCTATTAATGCCACTGTAGGAACTGTGTATATTTATGGTTATCACACTGGGAACTTCCTGGGAAAAAAAAAAAAAAACAACAAAAAAAACCCACCACCACCACCAACAACAAAAACACCTGATATTTTATAAGGGTGAGAGAATAGCTTTAGTTGAGAATTAAAATACCTATTCATGCTACTGCCAAGAGAGTAAAGCAATAATTACAGCAATGTCAGCAATTTGTGACTATGTCTTATTAAGTAATTTAAACGTTTTTAACAGAAAGTGTGTACTGAATGAAAAGAACATGTACTGAGCCAAAAATTAAATAAAACAGTATATAATGAAAGGGTAAATATTCTGCAAAAATTAACTGAAGATCAAGTCTAAATCAAAATGGAAAGTACTTTAAAGTTGACAAACTACATTAGATTTTGATGACTTTTAATTGCATAGAAGATACTACAGAGAAAGCGCTATTCAAAAATATTTTTTTTAAATTTTTATGGCTCCTACAGTTTAGAAAAGAAAAAATGTAAACAAATTGATTATCCTGGGCAAGTAAAAAAAAAAAAATCAAATAATAAAAGTGTGATTGCACATGGAGAAAAGCACTGTGGCTTTTGTATTTGCGGTACTCTAAAATTTAGGTAACTGGCCTGATAAGTGGTACTCATAATAAAACTGGTGTTCTGCCTGACTTTCAGAGAACTTGGACCAGATATTTCTGGGATTTCTTTTCTAAGTTCTGCAAATGGAAGAAGGAGAAAAATTGAAATAAAAAAATAATCACATTTTGAACTGCAAGGTGTTGATTATATAATGAACTATACTCAAAATTTTTAAATTCTCATACCATACAAGTAGGAAAAGACAGGCAGTATTTGGGACAAGAAGTACTCACAAGCAAAAAAACCCAACCTAAACAACAGGATTAAAAAGAATCCTTTTTGACTTCTTTGTTTGTAACAAAAGATTAGCATTCATCCAGTTATGGAGATGTTGCAGGCAGAGAAATACAAAGGCAAAATCTGAGAAGACCATCCAGAATTATAGATCCATGTGTCATCTGTGCATAAGTGATAACATAAGCCATAGCAATGAAGCGATGCATGAAAAGGCTGCTAAAATGAAGAAGTGCTAAAACAACAACAAACACTGCAACAACAAATGTTACATCCAACTGTCTCCTCCTACCTGAGCAAATCACCTGAAACAAATGTTCAAAAGGATATGATACAACAAGAGAACGCACTGCCCTGGACATGAAATACTGATGACAGCCAAGACACTGTAAGAGCATTTTCAGTAGCTGATCCAATGAGTTGAATGCTAGTGACAGATCAAGTCAAGGTAGAACATATGAAAGTCACTTACATTAACTACATGAGGGTCATTTTAAACTTTTAATAAAGTAAATTTGCTTTAATAAAGTAAATTCACCTGCTTTGATCCCTGATTCAAATGGGTTGAAATGCAGTTTAAAAATGCAAGAAGAGATGGCATAGAGAATCCCAAGGTTTTTAAGAAAACAGTCACAAGCAAATAGGACAGCAAGTAATACTAGAATTAGATTTAATACTACAGTGCTTTATTGTGCCTTAGGGTAGTGTGAAGACTGAATAGTTATTCTGACCAAAACAGCCCAGACTGTCATCAAATGAAACTGAGGGAAAATAATGAAATATTCCCAAAGGTGTAAAAGATGTTTCATGTTGTATCAAATCTGTCAAGGGAGATGACACCACAAATACTTGCAGTTTATTAAAAAGACAAATCATGAAATTCTGGCATGCATGCTTGATTCAGAATGAATGGTGAAAAATAGGTCCTTAGGTAGTAAAAGAAATACTGAAGGGCTAATCGTGTGTTACAATAATTTAATTCAATTTAAAAATATAGTACTGCACTCAATTCTGGAAGGTTTCTACATTTCTGTTAAATTGTACAGTCCACAGATGTGGATTTCTGTGCCCCTATTATCCCATGGGTCTGTACATGAGATCATTTTCTCAAGTCAACATCCCATCTGCAAGATAATTTTTTTTCCTTGCATCCTGAAGTATTTACTTGTTGAAAGTAAAGGTAGCAAAGGCTGCCACAGCATAGTTCAGAAGATACACCTCCTACAGGACAAAACAGTACCAGGGACAACCAGGGCACACAGATAACTTCATTTCATAACCTCATTGTCATTTCCCCAGACTGTGCTCTCACATCAGTGACACTGAGCAGACTACACTTACAACATCCTAAAGCTGGATGTACTAACTTGCAATTAGAAAACAACTGACTGACCTCAGTATAGCACAGTGCAGTGCTAACTCAAGTTATGGCAAATAATTTTATTCATTTTGATATATTGGTTCAACACAGTCCTGTGAACAGCAACAAATAATGCAGCCTTGCTTTCTGTTCTGATAAAGGAATTTGAGAACAGGTTTCAAGATTGCTGAAAAAATCTTTTTTTTTTTTTTATATTTGTGATTCTATTTTCAGTTGACATAAATTACCAAAGAATTTTCAAATGGAATGTACTGAGTTGCAATCAGATATGCAAGTCAAAGAAAAATCTGATCATGCCTCTCTACCAGACTTTTATAAGCCCTATCTTACAGAGAGAAATATTCCTTGCTTCACAATCAGACCTCATTTATGTCATTGCCTTCTGGCAGTATGTACATTTGCAGTCAACTATTTTCAAGGATGAAGGATAGGAAGAGTAAACTTTCATCAGAAGTCTCTGACAAACACCTTGAGAAATTTCTAAGAATTGTAGCTACTTCCATTGAAAAAGATTGATGTGTTAGTTTCACAAAAAAAAAAAAAAAAAAAAAAAAAAAAAAAAAAAAAGCCACGGAAAGCCAAGGAAATAAATACTAGGCATTACTTTTGATGCAACCTATGTACATGCATACCGAGACAATTCCTCTTCACTCACTGAGGCCCAGACAAGCCAAAAGGTTGGCCACCTATGGCCTAAGAGGTGAATTTTGTGGTTAAAAGAAATGAAAGAAAAAAGTAAAATAAATTCTTTACTGTGAGAGTGGTGAGGTGCTGGAACAGGCTACCCAGAGAGGTTGTGGATGCCCTGTCCCTGGAGGTGTTCAAGGCCAGGTTGGATGGGGCCTTGGGCAACCTGGTCTAGTATGAAATGTGGAGGCTGGCAGCCCTGCCTGTGGCAGGGGGGTTGGACCTTGATGATTCTTGAGGTTCCTTCCAACCCAGGCCATTCTATGATTCTATGATTCTATGAAAATAAGATAAAATAAAATTGTTGAAGAATCAAAGAAAAAAAAAAAAACCTGTTGTTTTATGCAATCATCTTCCTTTTAAAAAGAAAAGAGAAAGCAAATAAATTTAGAATACAGTATAACAGAAGGTATTATTTTAAAGAGCAGTATTTTCAAACTTTCCCATTTGCCGTCAACAACTCTCTAAGTGCTGTTGAACCATGGAACCATCAAGTAAATGAAAGCAGTGTGTTAGACTGAAGTAGAAAGTATAGACGTAATCTGAAGGTCATGGTGACAAAGGAAGCACATGGTGACCCTTGTTATGAAATAGCTCCAGACACTGCTAGTCAACAAAGCTATTATCTTAATAAAAGCAAAGCACTGCCACTGCAGTCTGTGACAAAATGAATTATGACTCACAAAAGGCAAATATTAATGAGTAGTTCTCTATCAGAAAGTCTCTTCCATGACACACCTTTGAAAAGTGGTTTATATATAAACTCTTCTTTCAAAGTGTTTTTTATATACACATCCATAAGTCACTACACCACCGGGTGCTCTAAAAGTATTAATTTCTGGAAAGTCTTCCTTTTACATACGTGTATTTGCTGCCATAACTGAGCATTTTAGATTTCAGGTTAGGACTTAGAACAAAGCACATGATATTAAGAAGCTACCAATAAACACAACTTGTGAATGTTTTGATTTCATTCTGTTTCTATGGTACACATCTGTTCTGAGCCTTCATTGCTGCCTGGGTCCAGACAGAGAACCAAGAATCACCATCTTCCAGGTTCTCCTATGGAGTGCTGACAGACTAATAAAATAGGAGTAAAAGAAGAACAGTGCTTAATAATAGGTTTCTGCACTCTAGCTGGCCAAACAATTTTTTTTTTTTTTTTTGTGAATATTCAGATGGTACAGCTATATAAGCTATTCAGCCATACATCCCAAGCAGCATCCTTGGGATCTCACTCCTCCACTTCTGTTCACATTACCATTTATTCCTTAACCCCCTCAGTTAAAGTGAATTTAACTAGAAAGCTGAGAGTATTTGTAAAAATCCTTGGTAGCAACCTGCTGTACTTTCTAGAATAAGCTGAAATACTGAATTATTTACACCTACGTGCACACAGGGGCTAGCACTTCACACAAACTCATACTCACAGGTCTGTAGCAGAAAAGAGAACAGGTTTTGAACAGTTTTGTTCATTGCTCAAAACTAGAAAATATTAAAAAAAAAAAAAAAACAAACAGTTCAGTGAAAGTGACTGTAATACAAATCTGCAATTCTTTTTCTAAATAATTCTGTTCACTGATTAAACAATCAAAAGTCTTAGATTCTGCTATTCCTAATAACCATTTTTGGCATTTCATAATGTTATACCTGACAAAATTATCCAAACTGTAATTTAAAAGTTGCCTCATACCATTTCCACTGAATCCATTAGTCAGAATTGTTGCATGCAGTCAGTACAAGGTCTTTTTATAACTGCCATACTGTCTTCATTAACATTTTCCCTGATAGGGACCTCTATGCGCATAATATGGAGGAGAAAGAAAGATAATTCTGATAGCAAACCTTGTAAAAACAGCTGCCCACCACAGATATCAAATCATATTGTAGGCAAGCCATACTGTGTGAAAGCACAGCCTCTGTCAGGCTTTTTGCACAGATGGTGTCACAGATTTTTAAATTATTATTAGATTATTAGACAATTGTGTTGCTCTCAAACCAAATATAGCTGATCTGACAACATCTTTTAAGCACTGCTGAATTACAAATATGTTCCTGAAATGACCAGTAGTACTACTTTGGCTTTAATATTGACAGTACAATTGTCTAAGGGAGACAAGAAGAACTGTCAGTGCGTGAAAATAGAGGAAATAAAAAGAAAAGTAGCATACTACTCTTAAAACAAATGGTTTCTAATGGTGTATGTCTGTATATGCATACAATAAAGTAAAACAGACAACTTGTAAATAATAATTTATATACTCTTAAGACTCAATTTCTGAATTACTGAGATACTCAGAAAGGAAAAAAAAAACATGTATTTTTCTTTGAACAGTACAGGTTGCAACTTCTTTTGAAAACTCTATCCTATAATTTCTTGCAGCTCGGTATAATGAACCATTAAAACTTAAAGAATTTACTGAGAGAACCAGATTTTTATTTTTATTTTTTTAAAAGCCCTTTAAGATATTTTTAAACATATGCCTGAATCAGTATTTTTTTTTAATATAACACTCATCTCTCTTATTATGCATGACTGCTCACAAATGGATCCCTATGTATTTGCTTTGTATCATCATCCTTGCATCTGATGGAGTCTTTTGCAGTGCTGCCTCTCCATATTAGCTGTGTACTGGCTGGAAGCAGGGCTTAGGCAAGTTGTTCCTCAGTTCATAGAAAGGATTTTGTCACTTTGAAAACATGTATTTCATGTTGCGGAAAACACCTGTTCAATGAAAATTATCCCACGTTGGGAGATTGACTACCATGTTAACTTGCCTATGGCAGCTACCTCCATCATAGTGACTGCTTGCCACTGAAGGGGAAGTGGGAGTAAATGACTTCAAAAGTGATAATAGAGGTCATGCCATTCAGTGGGATGCCACTTCGTGTTCTGCTTATCATGATCTAGTTCCTATCTATCTGTTCCTCCCACCTCTTCTCTACAGCAGCTTTGGTGGCCTTCTGCATACTGAGCAGCAGATGTTCTTCTCTTGATATTACATGCAAATTTTTCAAGCAACTGTGCAGAGCTGATGCTATCATATGAGAAACATCATGACTTTGACTTTCCTAGCTGTCATCAGTTTGCTTTACTGCTTTCCTTTTGAGCCTCAGAATTTTCATATATAAATAAATATATACATTTATATATATAAAATAATTATTGCTGTTTTAATTATTGTTTCTGTTGTTTTGGTCATTTCAATTTGTCTACTTGACAGGGGGCACATAAAACTTTTTTTGTCTTTTCTTCTTCATCTCAAGCAATGTTTACTGTATTCTCTTTAGACCTTGTTAAGTTTCTTTTTAATTCCTTGACTTAAAGGCTTTTGCTCCTCTGGGTCTGAACCAATCTGTGAGTGAAGATCCACTTAAATCAGCTAGCCTGGGAGACAGAATCCTTTCACTGATGAAGCTGAAATACAAAAGAAAACATCATCCAACTCTCCTGATTTTTTTTTTTTCTGCTTTTATTCCTTTTCTTTTTCATGTAACTGAGTTGTAAGAAGTTCTATTCGATTTACAATTAGCATAGTTTCAAAATGTTTGCTTTGGTTTACATGAACTTTTCACGAACTCATAAATACAGGTTTGCTTCAAAATATCTTGGAAGAAATCAATCCTCAGTCTACTGGGAAATATATCAAGAAACGATGCATTCTGACTTTTGCTTTGAAAACTGTGGCAGAATCTGCCTATAAGAAGTGGCATACTGCTGTGTGTTTTCTTAAAGTCCATTTTGAAGCACTTTACATACTGACAGTCATGATGTAGGCTTAAGCTGAAATGTGTGCCTATAGTTTTGACTAAACAAAGTATAAACATTCCTTGTTATAGATATCAATATTTTATGGTAAGCATTTTATAGAAGAAAATAACTTTGTGGAAACAGAGAACTGCAATACATATGGCCTAGCAATTTTCCTTTGTATTTTGCCACCACACGGCTTCTCCTCTAGGTGAAAGGAACAAAGTCTTATCTAATTGTTTCAACTACTGAGACTCCCTGCTGTTAACTGAGGTGCATTATATCGAGATGGGACATTTCACAGTGACTTCGTTTTATCTCTGCCCAAATCTCCTCTGCATGATAGCAGAAACAAGACCTTCGTGCTAAGCAAACTGTACTCTGTGCCCCAAATAACAACTTCAGTCTTGTAAAAACAATGCATACCAAGCACAGGATAAATTCTCCAGGAGAAAAGCTTATAACCATCACTGCCCCTGTATTAAAACCACCTCCCTCCTATGCATACAGAAACGTTGAGCCGAACAAATGATAGGAGGAAAGGCAAACAATTTTGCTCTAATTAACTTAATGTATTCACCAGGCACACAAATATTTTGTATTAACTGTTAAAGTTGAGGATTTCTTCCTTGCTGGCAGAAGTCAAAAGCCAATGTTTGAAACGTGTGAACTGCATTTCTTACAGCAGTGTGTCTGTGTTTAAACATATAATTGGATGCAAGTTTGCAGATTCTGCCATGCTTGACAACATTTTTCTGTTACTTCATTGCTGCTCTGATGACCAGAGTATGGTGTGCGTGCTAATAATCCATCTCCTTACTTTTGGAAGAAAATACAGTGAGAAGGTTGTGATGTGGACTGTAAGTCCAATTTCAGCACATGGAGTTGGGGTGCAGGGAAGGAAATGATGCAGGTATAAATCCTTCCATCATAAATTTGACTTTTGGATGACAAACTGGTACCATTCCAGCTCTGCATCAACTGTTTGAGGGATTGTTTAAGCTGCAAAGTACCTCCTTACTCTGATAGTGTACGTATATTTTAGACGAAGATGGTTGTGGGAATAAGGCTATATATCTCTCAGAAATCCAAGAATGATTAATTAACCAAAGAAGGGAGAATACTATCTTTTTTCCTCTCGGAAGAAAACAAAATAATTGCATGCAATATTTTTTGTTGATGAAATCTTTCTACATGTATTACATTAACATATGTTTTTTCTGAAGTGGCTTTTAAATGTAGTTAAAACATTACAGTAACTTTTCAACTAATTCTATCTATCCTCTATTTCATCTAATCATCAGGTACTGCAAGACTTTTGTCTTTTCACCATTTATGTTTGAGAGCTTTTACTAGCAAAGATTTTACAGAGAAGATCTACTTTTCTGATCTTTCCTTAAATTTACCTAATTTCTTTATTTTAATGCTTTGGAGAGGAAAACAGACTACTGTGAATGTTTGATGAAGCAGGATTAAATTAACAGTTAATCCTGGATTAAGCTCATAATTATTATTAGCAGGATAAGGAATATGGTATTGATGATACTTCAGAGACACAATAAGAATGGAGAAGAGGCTTCTTGTTTCCATGGAGTCAAATAGTATTTGATGTCAAATTAAATTTCTGCATAAAGACACACTTTATTTTCTAACAAATTAAATGAAATTATATCTTTGGAATATCTTCATACAGGATAAAGAACCCTTAATTTCAGTAGACATCAGACAGGTCTCGGAGAATCATCCAAGGCCAGAAAGATGATGTTCCAGACTATGGGAAAACACCTGGGGAGAGGGAATTACATCTATCCCTAATACACAGATTTTCCAACTTCTTTGTCAGTTTTTTTTCTTAGCGAGCTGTTCTAGCTTGGAAGTGTTATGGAAGAAGGATTATATAATTTGGTCACTTAATAATACAGCAGTTGCAACTTTTTCACACACACACACACGAAAAAAAAATCTGTGAAATACAGACACTGAAATAAAGGTTTAGTTTAAGACTGCATAGGTGAACCAAATTTGAAAATCAAATTTCCCTTTCAGGATAATATTAGCTGGTTGCATGGAGAGATTTGTGTCTCAGTCTTTGGAGCTTTTGAGACCTCATCTGTTCAACTCCTGAGCTACCCGGTCTGATTTTAAAGATGATCCTGCTCTGAGTGAGGACTAGAGACCTGCTGAGATCCCTTCCAACATGAACTATCCTTTCATCTTAGGCACCCATCTAATACAATTGCAGTAGCCTTCCACATAGTTAAGAACATTTCCAAACAAACCCACCAGCATCTCAGACATCTGTTTTTGTGCTGAGAACTGGCAATGCTGACCATACTCTATGGTGCTATATAAAAACACACAGAGTTCTTGGATGCATTCAGCTCTGCATGCCATAGCTAGCCATGTTCATGCTGACTGACTTCCAATACTGGGAAACTATGTTCTTTGGACTCTCCACCAAGGTGTTGTTTGGAACCAGTATGTTCTGTTATTAGCACTGACAAATCTCAATTAACTTAACTTCTGAGGATCAAAGAGTTCTAATATCCACAACCATTTCATGTTTTTCCCTCCATTAAGACAGACTCATAGCAGACAATAATCCTATGCACTAACATTTTCTATTTTTCAAATGCACAGATTTAATATTGTGCTTATGAACACTTTTACTTGAGCATCTCCCCCTGTAACATATAAAAACATGAACTTCATGACATATGTTTTTCCTTTATGCTGTTTCAGAACAAAGAAACACGCACAGTAAAGTGTCTTCTTTTGGTAGTCTACATTGAAATATTTCTTTGAACACACACATTACCTAAGTAGTTGGGTATGCACAGTAAAGAATTATGTCTTCTGTCAGTAGCAAGATGAAGAGTTTGAATGGGTCCAAGTTCCTGAGAAAAATGTACTGGATATACCCAGACAGTTATCAAGACTTACACAGGTGATGTATGCCCTCAAAGGAAAGTAGTGCCTTGGTCATTAAGGGAAGTTGGGAGCTTTTGATAAACCACCTTTTGATAACTCAGAATACCAAAAGATAATTTGTGGATCAAGACAATACATCACCTCAATTTATTACCTCACAAGAATATAGCATGGAGAGCAAAGAACAAAATAGATAAGACCATAATACCTCCACTGATGGCAACTACCTTTCAGAGTTTCACGCCAGCTGGACACTTCATGCAAACTACATTAAGATATTACCAGACCAATACTAGCAAGAAATATAAAACTGTTCTTAAGAACAGATTATACTAACCAATTGTAGGCTTGTGTGTCTTCAGACAATGACAAACTGGTGCAGAAATCTTCCTCTTTCTATTCTGATTTGTAACATCATCTCAGAGAAGACAGCAAACAGCAACATCATGCATCTGAGCAGTGAACCTACATCAGAGTAGCGAAGAGAGAGGAAGAAGAGGAAGAGAAGTGAAGAGGAGGGTGTGGACTCCTCTTTTACCAGTAGAGACAGATAATTTACAGCCTGTTAGCCCAGAACAAAACTTGCACTCCTAGAGTAATCCTGAAATAAACAGACAGTGTTAGGGACAAATTAAGTGTAAGAAGAAATTGAGTACAGGGTGACCTCATTATAATACATAGAATTAGTGTGCCATACGTTAACAGCCTTACTTCAAAGTCTGCGAGGACCTATCATATTAGTATTAGGTTGGCAATAGGGCAGCAATACTTCTCCCTTTCTCTTTCTTTGTTCCATCCTTACATGTTCAAAGACTGCAAGCAGACAGTGAATTATAACCACAATACTTCATACATGATACTCAGCATACGCTTTTATCTGGTGAAGTATACTTAGTTTTAAAAGCAGAAGGCATTTCAGTTCTCTTAGTTCACTAACTCGCTTCTACTGTGGTACGGGCAAAAAGTAAGCTTACACATCTTATTTTCACCTTGGTGCATCTGACACAAAGAACTAAAAATTCAAGGTGAAATATGGGGAGAAAAATGTTCCAGTATTCAGTAATATTTGCATTTTATTTTTTACTAATGACTTCATTTTTCACTTTTATAGATGACTGTTAGGACAGCCACATCACTGATTCATCTATAGATGCTTGCTTTATCACACAGCTATATTAAAAAAAAAATAAAATCTGTAGCACTTTATACGTTAGTGGTTTTCAGAGATCAGCATTCATCATTCTGTATCTTGTTAGGCAACACCTCTCCAAGAAAAGCTAGAAACTGAATTGATCTTTCAACTTTATTAAGGTATTGGTAAAGTGGTGAAGTGTTATTGGGCATGCTTGTCTTGCCATCCACTTTCAATTGAGAATCTTATTGTCATGCAAGGTGCAAACAATGGAGGAAGGAAAATGGCAATCACTCTGGAGAACACAGAATGCTCTGTTCAGGACCTTTTACTGAAACAGAAAATGTTTCTCTGCAGGAAGCGTAGTTCATAAAAGTGCTTAGGTTTTGGATTACTAGGTTTTTCTAAATTATGCAGGAAACAGAGAAGAAATTGTACACAACCCTTGCAGTCCTTATTTTCTACCGAAGGCAACGTATATACAGTACATGTACATGAGAACAGTAGCCTCTGTTATATTTTTGCTGATAGTTTAAATTAGAAATTATTAACATACTAGAACAAGAAACTTCTTAAATGGAGAAATTCAGATTTCCTGATAAAGAAATCAGAGGGTTTAAAACAATCCTTGCTGGCCTTTCCCTTAAGTTTGTGAAGCAACATTTAATGGATTACAACTTTAATTTCATGGACTTTAATGACATCCACACAATTGCCTGTAGATCTCTAGGAAAAAAAAATGTCCCTGTGCCACTTCTGAAGTTTACTCATGTGGATACAGCTGGTTTAACTCCCTCTAAAACCTCTGTCTTCAATGCTGACACAGCCTCTAAGGTAACAAATAGAGAAACAAATAAAAACTTGCATCTCTTACACCCAATAAAGCCAAAACAAAAAGATTGCACTGAATGTTGAGCCTCTCTATCAGGAGCATCATAAAACTGAAACAGTTCTTCACAGTCTATATTTGATACATCTGCTTTTTCCTACAGTACATATTTTGGTGCTGTTTAATTACTGTTATCATGACAGTTTTAGACATGGCTTGTACTTCTGCTTTATAAAAGCAGCAAATATAAAAGTGAGTGGAATCATAAATGTCTTGCAGTTTAAGTAAAATGAAAGACGACAGATGAATGCCGACAAAGTGCAAAGAATTAGAAAAACACTATTAAGAAAAAAGGTAGCAAATACAGGACTTCAACTCCTATCTCCTGTTTTAAGAAGGACTTGGAGGAGGATGATGTGGAAGCTTTGTAGATGCTTACAAGGGGCTCCTTTATAATAAAACTTAGATGAGATACCATCTAAAACAAATATTGTGGTTGTAGAGTCACAAGACATTGAGGGAGCAATGATGAGTATCTCAAAAATGTAATCTGCTGTGAACTATCCTTAGAAAATCTGAATGGGAATCGAGAGATTCTGTCAAAGGACATATTGAAGGAACACTAAAGAGATACTGGAGAAAAGAAACACAGATGGGAAAAGATAGATTCATGTTTGTAGGGATAACGTTGCTGACTATTGAAATAAACTGGCAGGCCAAGTCTGGCTGCATGGAACAAGGTTCAGTGCTTTTGTTAAAAACATAAGTTTTCTAGGAGCATGGGAGGGATACAGCACAAGCAGACAAAACACAGCAGGGAAAGACAAGGCAGCTTTCACTTGCCTGGCAGTTATAAGACATAGTGGGGTGCATCCAGCAGTATCATAAAACCCTGTGACTATAGAAAACGCTAATTGTGAGAGTGAGACATTGCTTTCAAATAGTTGCATTTAATGGCTTATGGTGGACTTATCCCATCTGAATTTTTCTGCACTCTTCTGCAATTGATGCCTGCAGCACATCTTGCGATAGCAATTTCCTATGTAGTGTAACTACATTTTCAGTTTCCTGACTTCTAATCAGCACAATATCTATTTTTTGTTTCACCAAAATTAAAATAAATAAATAAATAAAATAAAATGATATTAGATAGGATAAAAATGATTTATAAACCCTCAGTTTAAGGATATTTAGCTAAGAGACAGCTTGAGTCTTACTCTACTGCTAGTCAACTTATTTAACTTGGATAGCAAGCATTTCTCACTGCCAAAAGGACAGAAAAAGCTTGGCAATTGGAAAAGGAATACAGAAAAATCTCTATGAACACAAGGGAAATTTGGTGAAGATTTACTGTGACTTGAGATTTTATCTGAACCTGGATATGCACTAGAACTAAAATCTGGACATAGCAAATGCTCTGCAACCACTTGGGAAGTAGAAGAAAAACACACTCAGACCCACACACAGGATCACAGAATGGCCCAGGTTGGAAGGGACCTCAAGGATCATCAAGCTCCAACCACCCTGCCACAGGCAGGGCTGCCAACCTCCATACCTAATGCCAGATCAGGTTGCCCAGGGCCCCATCCAACCTGGCCTTGAACACCTCCAAGGATGGGGCATCCAAAACCTCTCTGGGCAGCCTGTTCCAGCACCTCACCACTCTCTCTGTAAAGAACTTCCCCCTGATATCCAACTTAAATCTTCCCTCCTTCAACTTAGTACCATTTCCCTTTGTCCTGCCAGTATCTACCCTTGTAAAGAGTTGACTCCCCTCTGTCTGTAGGCTCCCTTTAGGCACTGAAAGGCTGCAATGAGCTCACCCTGCAGCCTTCTTTTCTCCAGGCTGAACAAGCCCAGCTCCCTCAGCCTGTCTTCATAGGAGAGGTACTCCAACCCTCTGATCATCTTTGTGGCCCTCCTCTGGACCCTCTCCAACAGCTCCCTATCTTTCTTGTATTGGGGGCCCCAGACCTGGACACAGTACTCCAGATGTTGCATCACAAGTGCAGAGTAGAGAGGGACAATCACCTCCCTGTCCCTGCCGGCCACCCCTCTCCTGATGGAGCCCAGGATACCATTTGCTTTCCGAGCTGCAAGAGCACCCTGCTGGCTCATGTTAAGTTTTTCATCCACCAGAACCCCCAGGTCCTTCTCTGAAGGGCTACTCTCAAGGGCTGCTCCTTCCAGTCTGTATATATGCCTGGGATTCCTCCAGCCCAAGTGCAAAACCTTGCACTTTGCTGTGTTGAACCTCATTAGATTCACCCAGGCCCACCTTTCAAGTATCTTTAGGTCCCTCTGAATGGCATCCCTTCCTTCCACTGTGACCCACATATACATGAACTTCTCTGGAGGAACAATTTCTGAAGTCATTCAGTTTTTTCGTCCATACATACATGTAAACACTCCACTATGCTCTTTCGGATGTTCCTCCTTTAAAAGCTGAAGAAGATAATCCCTATATATTTTACATTGTGAATATTATTTTCTGCTGATATTTAGTGATAAGTTAAAAAAAAAAAAAAAAAGGTTTAGTAACCAAACCACTCATGTTCATGCACACTGACATAAAAATGGCTCTCCCTCTGTAAGCAGATTGATTCAAAGTGTGACTAATTGCATAAAACAGCAAGAAATTATTCAAGTAATTTGAAAGTGGCAAACATATGGCTCATAGTATATTTAATGGAGAGCGTGTGGGAAAAAATCTTCTCTAGCACATTATTTTAACATTATTGTCATAAGTGAAAAAAACACTTTTGTTTAAGAAAAAAGGTTAACTTAAGAATGAAGAACAAACCAGTCAAGTCAAACCAAATCTGGATACCTTGGCAAAGGTTGGAGTGCTTGGATCTGTGTTTGTGTTTCATTTCAGATGAGCCAGTCACAACATCTGAATCCAAATTCATATCAGAATTATAAAAACCTTGGAGGATATTCAAATAAAGCTTTTCGGCTTGAGACTATGGTTAGTTTTCAAATGGTATGAAATTTGCTGTGGATTGGGACTTTTCCATGCCTTTGAGACAATAAATGTTGCTTTCTGGGATGCTATGCCATTTTTTAAAGCTTCTCTTTCCCAGAAAGCTTAACATAGATACCACGAGGAAATGCTGAGCGCTTATCATTGGGGTTGAAATGTATTTTATAGAAATAAAGAATCTTTGCTTGGATCCATGCTTTTACTTCGTTTGCACGTTCAGGGACTATGTCAAGGTAGGAAAATTGTGTCTTATATTCATGGGCATTATATTCATGGGAGTTAATTTCAAGTAAAAAAGGTGAGCTGTACCATCAGTTAAGGACACATAGCTACAGTTACTAGTCTGTGTTTATAAATCAGGGATTATCACAAGCATTTTGTTTTAATCCTGAGCACTACATATCGTGTTGCAGCTCACAGCTGAGGTCACTTGAGATGCACCTACAGACTCTAGTTCCTTGGATCAAGTGACTGTCCAGAACAGACTGCATGCACCACCCCTCCTTCCCGTGCTGTCCATGTGCTTGTGGTTGCATAAGCAAGTATTTTTGATGCAGACATTTCTAATCAAGGTTTGCATTTACTGAACTACTTGTCTATTTTTTTTTTTTTTTAATGAAAAGTAGTAAGGGTTAGAAAACTACAGTTGTGCCTCTCTGCAACTCATCTCTTTTCATGATTAAATCCTTGTTCTGGANTTTTTTTTTTTTTTAATGAAAAGTAGTAAGGGTTAGAAAACTACAGTTGTGCCTCTCTGCAACTCATCTCTTTTCATGATTAAATCCTTGTTCTGGAGGACTGTTGATCTCTCTGTGAGATCAGAGAAAGATGTCTGTCTCCCCTTCTCAGCCCCTTCATGGTTGTTAACCCTTCTGAGATCAGGGATGTAGGAACAAAGATATGTCTGGAGAAAAGCACACGCCGTAGTGGAGCGTAGTAGTCTCATCAAGCTGCCTGGTGATTTTATAAAATTTTTGGCACAAAATGTTTATCAAAACATGTAATGTGAAACGCAGGAACTACTGGTCTGCTGGCAGTTCAGATGTCTTCCTCTGGGATTACTTTTACTGGAACTGGAAAATTAGTCATCATAGAATTAAAAAAAAATTATCCTGAACTGGAAGGGACCAACAAGGATCACTGAGTCCAAGCACATTAGTTTTACGCTTCTTCATAACTTTTTCTTACTAGTGTATTTTTTAGGGACTACTAACTGTATGATACAGAAGAAAATACCTATTTACCTTAGCCATCTCCATAAGAACACAAGATGAAAGTGAGCACATCAGAATTCTTCCTTGCTTACTCTTTCAGCATCACAACTAGTATGCTCGTTTGTGTGGTTAACTCAGTGGGGCAAAACAGTTGTGGTTATAGCACTATGGCTATGGACTACACATCCTCACCCATACACACACACACTCCATATCCTTCGGCAACAGGTCATTTCAGATGTACCTATTTGAGGCAATGAGCAGTATTGAGCTGAAAAACATTTTTTTCCAATAATCATCTGAGCTGAGAAGTGCTGACTCTAAATGCAAGAACTAATTCCTCGGTTTAATTGACTGGCTCTTCAAATTGTGCAGTTTATGCTACAATGCACCCACTGCAGCCTGCTTTTGTTCATTCTCCTTCCCTTTTAGAAAGTGCCAGATGTGGCTGGGGTCTCCTCCACAGAGTTCAAGAAGATATATGTGGATAGGAAATATAACAATTTACTCCAAACCCTTGTTCTCTTAACTGATGACTGGTTTTAAAGAAACTGCTTACTTTCAAAATCCTCACAGGCAAGGGGGACAACAAAGGGAATGTTTCTAAAATGATTCATTGTTAAGAAGGAACACATTAGGAATGCATATTGCGTGCTTAAGTTTAAAGATGATTCCATTCCCACAACTTAGCCAAAGAAATGGAAATGTGCAAGTTCATCCTTGAAAAAGGGCAGTGCAGGAGAGTGTCTCAGCTAAGCTTATTTTAAACCAAAAAGGTAGAAAGATATAAGCCGCTTTCCTTTTTGTTGTGGTTTGGTGATTTTTCTTTTGTGATCAGTATTCCACATCAGAACATCATGTGAACCAGTAGGAGTTAAAGAGTTAATGTTCTGGTTCCGTTTACTGCCCCTCATGGGCATGTGGAGTATCCTGATGGGAGGAGAGGTGCGGCTTCCCTGGGGAGGAGTTGGCGCGAAGAGGAAGTGGGGTGGAGCTCCGGACCGGACCGAGCGCCTGGCTTCCCCCGCTGCCCGGCTCAGCCTTCTCAGCTCGCCGCGGAGAACAGCACGTGGTTCCCTCGCGGTATTGTGGTTTGATCTCGCGTTTTGGATACTCTTTTCTCTCTCATTTTGTTTGATTTAGTTAAATTTAGTAAATTACCGTTCCTTCTCA